>JAAEAF010005306.1:0-100073 GCA_011037195.1 Triatoma infestans | reverse complement strand
ACGAATTGATTGCAACTTAAGGTATAAAATGCTAAAAAGACTACTTGACAAACGTTCAAAACTGACTTTAAGAAACAAGAAAATGCTATACACTGCTCTTTTAGCCCCCATTTGGAAATACGGCACTGCAAAATAATCCTATCTTAACCGACTTCAAACTCTACAAGCTAAAATCCTAAGAATAGTAGTTGATGCTCCCTTCTATGTCTCCAACCACACAATCATACACAAAATTGCACTCCAAATTAAATTTTCACCATAATCCTCTGATCCAGAATATGTCCACCAGAACACTGTCCAAAAATCCTAGTCGGAGGCTGAAGCGGCGGTGGCCATGCGACCATAACGTCCTATAACGTCGACCTCCTAGGGTAGCTGCTGTGTAAGCTTGCCATAGTGGCAAACTAACGGCTTCCATCACTGAATGGTCGTCGTTCATACCTCTCAAGCAATTATGTTTCGAAAGGCTGGTAAATTTAATACATTTTGATCAGATTCCTTTTAATTGGTGCCGGTTTTTAAAAATGTTCATTGAAAAAAGTAGGAGCGAATAAATTTTTGGGAATCACAAGATTGCAGTGAATTGATTAGAAATGAAAATAGATTAATTGACGCTTTTAAATCGTACCTCACTAGTAATGATATTGAAAAACTCTACAATACAAAATTTAATTGTTATATTAGATTTATCAACAATTATAATAGTAAGCAGTCTTATTTTTTAGTGAATGCTCCAATTAAATACGTAAGAATAATTGCACAGATCCGTTTGGCAAGTGATAAATTCCCTAGAATTCAGACCAGAAACCTGCTATGCGTTTTGTAATGATAACTCGCCTGATTCTATTGTACACTTTTTGTTAAGATGTAAGACCTTTGATACATATAGAGTTAAATATTTCAGCAAATTTATATCGATAAATAATCAAATAAAATTTGATATGTTAGAAAATATTTTAAATTGTACTAATCTATACCATATAAGAAATTTGTATAATTATATAAAAAAATGTTTGATGATAAGAAATAATTTAAATCAATGGCTATAGGCATATAGTAATGCCAACACCAAATAAAAAAGAAAAAATAATGAATAAAGTAAATTATTTATAAATTTATCAACATTTATGTGTATGGTATCAACTAAATAGGAAGATAGTTTGATTTTTAACAGCGATTTATTTACGTTCCTTTATAAATTAGTGTTGCTATAAACAAATCAAACAGTAGTAAGATATAAAGCATAAATTCAGAAATGTTATTTTCAATAATTGTAGTAAATATATTATATAAATATAAACAGGTAAATGTTTATTTTATTTTCAATTAATAAAGAAAAGAATATCTTTATTTTATTATTGTTTTGTTCACTGAACTCTCGCTATTAAAATTATTGTAATTATAAAAGCAATAAATAAATTTTGATTTTTTGATATCTCTCAAGCGACATGTACATATGATATATTGTATAATATACATATATATATAAATAATAAAAAAAAAAATTATAAAAAATAAAGTATAATAAAAAAAAAGAAGTAAAAATATACACTAAAAACAGTTGACATTTTTATATTAATAATAATAATAATAATATTATATTTAATAATAATTAATTAATTATTAATTATTATTTATTAATAATTAATAATATTTCCTATAAACTGTAATATATGTTTGTAAATACAAATTTAAATGAATGTTTTTTACAAATTTTCTTAATCTCTGGAAACTAGGCCCATTTCTGGGCAAAGGCTTCTCCCACCTTCTTCCAACCTTCTCTATCTTGCGCTATTCTTCTCCAATTAGTGCCAACTTCCGTCTTCAGTTCGTCAGTCCATCTTGGATATTGTCGTCCTCTTTTTCGTTTGTTATTTATTGGTGTCCAGTCTGTCACTCTTGCTGTCCATCTGTCGTCAATTAGTCTTGCTACATGTCCTGCCCACTTCCACTTTGTTCTCTTTATTAGTTTTATTATGTCGTCCAGTCTTTATTTCTGATTTTATCTTTGCGGGTTAATTTTAAAATACTTCTTTCCACCGCTCGTTGCGTTACTTGCAGACACGATGAATATTTTTCTTAGAAAGAGACCAGGTTTGTGACCCGTAGATCAGGCAAGGTACAACGCACTTCTGGTATGCTGAGATTTTAATTTCAAGTGGCCAATCGTTTTTAAAGATAAATCTCATGCCCCAGTACTTTTTCCAGTACAATGTGATACGCCTATTGATCTCTTTCGTAGTACTATTTTCAAACGATATGATCTTAGTCTAAGTAAACAGCCTCGGTGACCCAGCTTAGCTTTGTTTTTCCTGGATAAATATCCTAGCTTTGCTTATTTGTCATAAGAGTTGTCTTATCAGGGTTTATGGTTAATCCAGCATGTTTACTCCTAATATATAAATCTGTTAACATCCCCACCAGTTCTTCCGATGATTTGGCAAAAATTATTATGCCATCGGCAAAACGCAAATTTGTTAAATTGATGCCATTTATCCTAATTCCCTTTTCCTTCCAGTCAAGTTCTCTGAACACCTGTTCTAAAACAGAGTTTCTAAAAAGACTTGGCGAGAGTTGGTCGCCTTGCTTGACTCCTTTTTCCAAAGAAAAATAGTTACCCTGGTCTTTCTAGCAATATTCTCGCATGACTGTGGCTATACCAGTTTTGCACTATTTTTTTTTTTTATATTATGACTAAATAATTACTAAAATATAAGTTACTATAAAACTATCACATAAAAATATAAAATTAGTTAAACTAATGAAAATTAAAGGTAAACATAGAAGACTAAATAAAAATCTGTAGAACACGCATCAATCATAGATGTATTGATTCCATTTTAGTCTGGGAATAGGGCAAAATTTTAAATAGTCAGTCTTGTAAGTAGTTTTTGAGACTAGTATTTTCTGTTTAGTAGTAAACTTTGGTACATGACAATTCAGTAAGTTAAAAATATAGGAGCAGTCAATTTGGTTGTGTAAGAGTTTATACATGAAAATGAAATGTGTGTCGTCTGAGAATCATAGAATAGTCTGAGAAGTCCAGTAGTTTCCATCATCAGATCGTACGGTACGTCTAAGTAAGTTCCCGTCTCCCGATACCAAAGAAGACGTAGAAATCTTCTACGTATTATAGTACTTACAAACATACATATTTTAATTAAAATAAATTAGTATTTCTTGTAACATAAAACCAAAAAAATACTGTCAATATAAAGACAAAACAAACAATCAAAATTAAATTAAAATTACTCGTGGGTAAAAATATATCTTAACCTTAAAATATTTCCTAACTTTTATTAATAAGTAAATATGCTGTGTGTATAATAAAAGTGGCGTGACAATCATGAATGATGATCATCCAGTGATGACCATCATTAGTCTACCAGTTGGTCACGGGGCCAACGGCGCCTCAGCCGTCTTCGGGGGTTGGAGGGAAGTGCGGTTGAGAATAGGTTTGCAGCTAAAGGGTTAGGGTGAAATGATAGTTTTTGGTGGAATTTGTTGTAGCGGGTTTTGGCAAGTTCTGGTATAAACGGAATGTTGAGGTCTGTGTGTATGGAGTGGTTACTGACATAAAAAGGAGCGTTTACAATGCGGCGGAGTATTTTAGATTGGAGTGTTTGTAATCTGTTGATGTTAGATCGTTTAGCTGTCCCGTAAAGTTTAAGTCCGTAAGTCCATATTGGAGCAAGAAGGGAAGTAGTCTTGGGTGTGTTGTAGATTTTGAGTGTCAGAATGTGGGGTGAAGACGGAAGAGAGGTGAGCTGCAAGTAAGTCAGCTTTTTCTTGATCAGATTTGGCCCAGGAGTTGTCAGCAGAACGGAGAGGGGAGGAGGTTTGTTGAAATTTTAATATTCGTCGGGTGACAGTCCAGAGTGAATTGTCGTCAGTAGTAAGAGATTTTGTATAGTTAGCGTATTGGGTGTTATAGTATTTTTGAAGTTCGTTTTTAAGCTGTCTTGCAAGATGATTGAAATTTTGTTTGTGGGAAGGATACCTAGTTCGCTGCCAAAGAGATCTTGCTCGTCGCTTTTGAGTTATAAGAGTGCGGAGTAGGATAGGTAAGTTATAAGGCAAACGTTCTGTCCGTTTAGTTGTACAGTATGAAGTCGCTTGCCATATGCTTTGCTGTATGGCAGCAGCGAAGTTGTCAACAGCATCGTCTAGTTGTTGGGGTGTTTTAAGAGCTGTTTTAAGTTCAATTTGTTGTTCGAGTCGGTCTCTAAATAAGTCCCAGTGTATCGGTCCATTGAGCAATGTAGGTTTTGGAGGGGATGGTTTGGGGTGAATATCCATTGTAAGTATGACGGGGCTGTGGTCGGATGATAGTCATCTAAGGTGAATGCGTCAGTATGGAATGATGAAATGTTGGAGCAGATGAAAAAGTCAAGCAAGTCAGGTCGTTTATTTAGGCAGATGGCCAGTAAGTTGGTTGAGAAGGAGAGATGTAGGATAAGCTTGTTTGGGAGAGTGCATTGTAGAGAATGCGTCCTCTTGGGTTTGCCACTCGACTACCCCAGCGAGGATGTTTCGCGTTGTAGTCATCACCACTCAAAAAACGGGAGCCCAGTGATTTGAAGAAGGAAAGAAATTGATTGTGATGAATTGTTTGGTTAGGAGGACAGTATACGGCAGCAATGTTGTAATGGAAGGGTTCGCTATGGAGGGAGATCTCAGTAGGCTGTATGTAGTTAGTGGCATTGTAAGGAATGAAGAAGTGAGATAAAGAGTTTCTTATAAGGATGGCTGAGCCGCCATGTGCAGTGCCGTCAGGGCGGTCAGTTCTATATAGTTTGTAGCCAGTGATGTAGAAGCGTGTTCTTTCCGTGAAGTGCGTCTACAAAGATAGTGCAATGTCTATTCGTCTTTCGTGTAGCAGGATATCTAGTTCTTGTCTGTGATTAGTTAGTCCATTTGCGTTCCATAATAGTATGGTGATAGAGTAATTAGTAAGTGGCATTAAGGAGCGAGGCGAGGAAGTAGAGTGTTGACAACGGTGGTTAGTAGAGTTACGAGAGGAGTGAGGAGAGTTTTGAAATCAGAGAGGAAAGAATTTAGTAAAGTGGTGATGTCAGATGAAGAGGATTGGAGAGGTGGCTGAGGCGGCGGTGGCCCCTCAACAACCCTGGCATAAGACGGGTGAGTGTTGGTGGCTGAGATGTTGTTCCTCTGGGTCTGTGGTTCAGTATTCCTAGGAGTGCCAGAAGCAGCTTGTTGTCGAGTGGATGTAAACGTAGTGGCTTCTCTGATGGCTGAGCGATGGTTGATGCCCAGTGGGGGTCGCCTTCGTGATCGTTGGAGTTCTCTGTGTACCATACATCCTTTGCAGTTAGCGGGGTGTTCTCCGTGACAAAGAGCGCATATGGGAGGTGTTGTGTTGTGTTTGCCACACTCCTGTGTGAGATGTTCACCGGCGCACTTAACACATCTTGGACGATGCTGACAATAGCTTTTTGTATGGCCGTATTCTTGACAGCGTTTACACTGCACAATTAGTCTCTGTTTGTGAGGTTCCTCGACCTTAATTTTGGTGTAGCATAACAGTTCCAGGTCAGAAATATCTGTATTGTTAGCCTTCGGCTCTAGATCTACGAAGAAAAGAGGCAATGTTTGTTTGGAAACTGGGTGAATAACCGGTGCGACATTGCGGGTAATATGCCCGCCCATGTTTCGCCAGTTCTTGTTGAATTAGCTCAGGAGGTGTTGACTGTGCAGGTATCTTATCACGACACGATAAGCTTTTTCTTCTTCAAGCTGATAGGTGTGATACTCAGCTTTTTTGTCTTTGAGGTAATGATAATCCCTCTGTAGCCATCTATTGTTTTGGCGTGAATAATGAGGTCAGCTGCTCGCGCCCCTAACTTAATAATATAAAATTATTAATTTCTGTTTTGCATTAGCAATTAGTAAATTTAATCAATTTATTTCTATGACTAAGGACAAATGACTATTGAAATAATGTGTTCTTATTGAAATGTATATTGGACAAACAAACACAAATGAAAAAGCCTTGCATAACAAACGTACATTAAATTGTATATAACTGTTTTTTTACTGTATACTACAGATGGTTCTTTTTTAACAATAGTTTGATAAAATATTTATTGGAAGTTTTCATTTATGCTACCAATCCAGTAACATCAAAAAAAAAAGGCAGTCTGTTATTAATATACTGCTGAGCTGTTTCAGTTAGCAATGACAGCCTATTGTAAACAACGCTGAATTGCAAACATTCCTATTGATGATTGCCTTTCCCGACTGCAGCAAATTATTTTGAATTTTTAATAAAATATCCTCAGTTGTGATCTCGGTTTAATGTTTCTTAAATTACGCAATGTTTAACAAACTTTTTAATTGATTTAAAAGATGCAAGTACTCAGCTCTAAAAGTATAAAAAAAAAAAAACCTTGCATGGCAGTTTTGTGCATTCCATACGTAGTATATTTTTTTACCCAACCTAAAGATAATTTTTAACAATTGGCAATAAAAAATAAGGGTTATCCCAAATTCGGTTCTAATTATATAATCGGGAGTATTTCCAGATAATTGAAGCAAAATGTTTTTTAAGAATTCTCCAACAAGTCGATGTATTCTCATTACTCATTACTGTACACTATACATTTCACTTTGAACTATTGCATTTGATCACCATTACTTCAAAATCTAACTGTCACATTTTGTTTTTGTTAAGATATTAATGCCTGAACCAGTAGCATGTTTCCCAATCGTGTACTTCGTAGTTTCTAGAAATAAAGAAGATTTGTTATAATAACAAACAGAAATAGGCAAAGTTATCGATACGTCTAGATCAGCTCTACAAACCTAAACCTTTCAGTGCTAAACCTACCCTTATGGAAAAAAAATCTGGTGTGAAACACTCACACAACTTTCTCTTACTCCATGTGATGTGATGGCAAGAAGAAAGAAGATATAATTTTTAATAATTTATAAATCTAAAAATTTTAACTAGTGGTTCCAGCCAGCCGCTATCTGCAGGTCAAGAACCGAGGCAAAACCCTTTCAAACAGGGGTTGATATACAGTCAAAAGAACCGCCGGCAAAACCCTTTCAAACAGGAGTCAATACACAGTCAAAAGAACCGCCGCCGGCAAAACCCTTTCATACAATGTACACCTGGCCTGTATTTCCTTCATAAAATGGTCAATGTACACTCAAGAGGCCACCTGGCCACCATCTGTCATCAGAGCATCGCCATCCCAGCCTTTGTTAACTACTGAGGTCAATATACTACGAGAGATGTCTTAGTGTGGCACGTACTTACACATCAGCCAATGTGTGAGTGATGCAAATATAAACGTCGCTCCACTGGAGGAGAAGAGCAGTTCACGACCAGATATACATTAGTCATCGTTCACCTCAGTTAAGTTTCACACATCGCGAGCGCGTCCCTATTCAAGGTTTTAAACACTGTTTCTTTAATATTTATTAATCATTTCATAATTCTTATATACATTTACAATTGTGCATCTTAGTTTATCTATTTCAAAATACTTTAAATTATTTGTTAAAATATAGTTTATTTGCATAAATCAAAAGTTCGTATTTCGAATAACAATTCTCTAAAACTCTGTAACTAACAATCCTTACTCCTCACATCAACTCCCGATACCAAGACATCTGATTCCAATACATCTGGTGGCAGCGGTGGGATCCGATCACTGATTCCAATACCCTCCAGTTTTCAAAATTATAATTGACAAATTTTATAGTTTCTGTACCAAATTTAATTAAATTTGTCGAAAACTGAAAAAAAAAAACTGTTCAGTAAAAGCGCACTTCCGGTTTACTAATTTTCTTGACACTCGAAATTTTGGCCATCAATTTATTTCTAATTAATTTTGTTTGGATGATGGAATTGTATTATCAACTATGTTAGCACTTTAGAGAACAACAACATAACCCCACCTCCACCCCTAAAAGAGCCCTTAAATGAATTTTCCGAAAGAAATGTTTAAATAAAAGTTGTAAATCTTGGTATGTGTGAGTGTTTCACACCAGATTTTTTTATTTATTTTATGGATTGAACAAGCAAATCTACGTATAAATAAAACGAGATCTAAAAATGTATAGAAAATAGCAAATTGGTTGCAATGTAATTCAACCTAAAAGAGAGTTAGATGCTTATTGTATTCTTTGTAGTTGACAATTATCCCCCACACCTGTAGTTATCAGATGTAAGATGACTATAGTATCAAATCTAATGACCTTATTCCAGTTGTAATGTTTAACCTTTAGTAGTAAGAGTGATGGTAGACAGCCCAGTATTCTTGGTTTTATTACATTTTAATATTGTTTGGGGTTGGGTGGAATTGTTTATGTTTTCCTCTTATTAAAGAGGTCAAAGTACGTAGATAATTTTATTATAGTTGAAATCATTAAACACAATATGGGTTGTTCACAACTTTATATACAACAATTATTATTGTTTTTAATACATATTCAGATATTAATATTTATATAATATATATTTTTTTAATTACATAAAATAATTTAAATTTATTTATTTTAGTTTTAATGGAATAAAAGGAGTTATTTTTTTTTTTTAATTACTCATCTATTGTGACGCAATGCAAGTTTTTATCAATAGGAATGGCAGAGATTAGAGATTAATAGGCTGAGATGATAACTGAATTAATTTTGTTTCCACACGTAATAAAATAAACAATAATAATTTCCAATTTAGATTAATTAATATTTTTCTCACACACTCACCAAAAAAAAAAAAAAACCTCACCAGTGGACGCAAATTAACTGTTATTTCCACAGCATTGTGGTAATTTCCCAGTGAAACAAATTGTATAATGTTCTGCATAATTTTCATCCCATTGTATAGCAATTGTTACAAGGTCATTATCTAAATTTAATTGACTATAATAATGTCTGCACTCTATTAATAATTTATTCATTTTGGTCAAGTTTTTAATTATCATATATTTTCCAATTTGCTCATATATAAATTATTTATTAGCGTTTTTTTTTTTTTTAACAATTTTATAAACTATTTGTTTTTATATAATAAACTATCTGGGCTTTGTCCCCTGTCCGCCCTAGTAAAAGATGGACAAAAGACAACAAAAACTTGTTAACTAACAAAAAAGGGAGAAATTATATTCAGAATGGTTAGAGATGAATTATGGTTTTCTGATATATAATGTGTTAGTATATTGATTTTTAAAAGTGTGGAATCAAATATATTTAATTTAGAAACAGAATCTACTTCTACTTCTTGTACTTCCTATTCAAAGTTTAGATCCTAAATACGTGTTCGGAGGCTTTTCTTCCGTCTGGTCGTAAAATGACGCTTGTCCTAGGTATCTAGAAGGATCCATTCCCATTCCATAGTTTTCTATTGCCTGTGAAGTGGAATCGGTTATCGGATTCCACTGGTATGAAGTCAGATGTCTTGAAGAGGGATTTATTAGGCGGAAGTTAGTTTAGAGATTTCAGAGAGTTACTAGTTGAAATACTAAACACTGATTTCACAAAAATAGACTATATTTTTACAATAATTTGATAATATGAACTGTTAAAAATAAATAAATAATTTAAAGAGATAAACAACAAATAATTTAAAATGATTAAAATAAATAAACTAATATGCACAACTATGAAATGTTTGATAGAATAATTATAAGTTTAACCTTGTATAGGGACGCGCTCGCGGAAGCTGCTGCTGTAATGATAATACTCGTGTAATGATAATACTGATAATACTGATAATATACTGATGTAATAATGATGTAATACTGATCCCCTCCTCCAGTGGGGCGAAGTTTATATTAGTGTTACTCACACACTGTCAGGTGTGTAAGTAGTACTCACACTAAGAATCTCTTGTAGTGTGCGACCTTGGCCAGGTCGGTGACCAGTGTGATTTAGGTCAGTGGCCAGCTTTGGCGACAGATGGGCGCCCATCGGTGATTTTCAAAGTCTGGTAACCTTGAATCGCCAGGTGTCTTCTGTTCAATAATGATCGACCCTTGTATTGAATAGGCTTTTGTTTGGCCGCGGCCCTTGTCTTGAAGACAGCGGTCGGCTGGGGCCACTAGTTATAAATTATCCTTTCTTCACTTGACATTGCAATGACATATGATATGTCATTGCACCTGTGATAGGTTTTTTTTTATTATTATTACCTCTGAGACATTATCTCTGTAATGTTCGCGCCTCTCCTAATTTTTCCCTTAACCTTCTCATTTCTTATTTTATCCCCTCCCGGAATACCCAGGAAAGTCCTCAGAAATCTCATTTCGGCCGCTGGTATCATTCTCTCTCTTACTCTCATAGTAAGAGAAAGTATTGTTAATCGTGTCAAATTTTCGATATTCAGTTTTCTCCGTAAATATCCGTTTTGAGGTCCCCTGAGTCCAAAAAAAGTGGTTTATAGCAATTAGTCTGTGTGTGTATGTGTGCGTATGTTTGTGTATGTATGTATGTACAGCATAGCACAAAAAAAAAAAAAAAAATAGAAAGATCAAACTTGATATTATGTTTAGGTATCACCATGGGATCCGACAATACGTTACCTATCAAAATTCCAGAAGTACCACTTTACTGAATGTTTTTTTTTTTCACTATTTTGCAATTTTCTCAAAAATGACTCCAACAATTTTTGTTTAAACCTTGTATATCAATTACACATAAAATGATCTAGAACTTTTATTTGAAACATTTCTCCGAGAAAATTCATTTAAGGGTACTTTTTGGGGGAGAGTTTAGGTTAGGTTTTCCCTTTAAAGTGCTATTTTAGTTTATTACACAATTCCACCATTTAAATAATATTAAGTAAAGTTAAATATGTTGTTTAAATTCCAAGTTTGAATAAAATCAGTTCACCGGAAGTGCGTTTTTTTCTGAAAAGTATGTTTCAGTTTTCTACTATTTTGTCTAATACTGCTCCAACGATTTTCTCTAAACTGAGTATGTGAATCTTACATATAAAGAGTTACATCTTTTATGTGAAATATTTCTCCGAGTAAACTCATTTAAGGGGGCTTTTGGGATAGGGGTAGGGTTATTTTTGCCTATCTTAGTTGATTATACAATTCTAAATTCTACCATCTAGACAAAATTAATTAGAAATAAATTGATTGCCAAAATTCCGTGTTCCAAGAAAATTAGTAAACCGGAAGTGCGTTTTTACTGAATAGTTTTTCCATTTTTGCGATTTTTTCTTGTACTAACTATAAAATTTGGCAATCACAATTTTAAACACTGGAGTAAGAGAAAGTTTTGTGAGTGTTTTTTTTTTGTTATTTGTTCTTAGAACCCAAAGTTACGCTCCATACTTCGGGATAAATTTTTGTTTTTTTAATTAAGTCTCAAGATCTGAGGGTATTGGCGCACGTAGAAAAAGGTAGAGAAAATCTTAAGTAAGCAATGCTGGACTCGAAGTCGGGTCTGAGTTAATCCCGCCGGTCGTGACAGGATTTAATACCATATTAAGGAATCTTTGTTATATATCCCTTAGTTATGTTTAAAGCGAAATGTTGCTTAATTTTTACTTTCTCTTACTCCTAGTAAGAGGAAGTATTGTAATCGTGTCAAATTTTCGATATCCAGTTTTCACCGGAAATATCCATTTTGTGGTCCCCTAAGACCAAAAAAGTGGTTTTTAGCAGATGGTCTGTGTGTGTGTATGTATGTGAACAGCATAGCTCAAAAATGAAAAACCGTAGAAAGTTGAAACTTGATATTCCGTTTAGGTATCAACATGGGATCTGACAGTACGTTATCTGTCAAAATTCCTCAACCAGAATTACCACTTTACTAGTTTTTTTTTTACGTTTTTGCGATTTTCTCAAAAATGGCTCCGACGATTTTCTTTAAACTTGGTGTGTCAACTATAAATACAAAGAGCTACAACCTTTATTTGAAACATTTCTCCGGAAAAAATCATTTAAGGGCACTTCCGGGGTAGGGGTGGAGTTAGGTTTTCATCTAAAGTGTTATTTCAGTTTATTAGACAATTCTTCGTTATGTTAATAAGAATTAAATATGTTGTTGAAATTTCGAGTTTGAAAAATCGGATAACCGGAAGTGCGTTTATTTTAAAACTTTACTAAATGATTTCTTCATTTTTTCGAGATTTTCTCAAAAATGGTTCCTACGATTTTCTTGAAACATCGTATATAAACTAAGCATGCAAAGACCTACATCTTTTATCAAAACGTTTCTCTGGGAAAATTCATTTAAGGGCACTTTTAGGGGAGGGGTGGGGTTATGTTTTTCTCTAAAGTACTATCATAGTTGATTATACAATTCTATCATCCAAACAAAATTAATTAGAAATACATAGATGGCCAAAATTCTGAGTTTCAAGAAAATTAGTAAACCGGAAGTGCGCTTTTACTGAACTGTTTTTTCAATTTTCGTCAAATTTCGTTATATTTGGTACACAAACTATAACATTTGTAAATTATAATTTTAAGAACAGGAGTAAGAGAAAGTTGTGTGTGTGTTTCACACCAGATTTTTTAATGTATTTTAATTATTTTTTCCATATCTTAATTTATTTCAATATCGGAGATTTTAGCACTTAAGTATTTATTACTATTTTAATCCTAGTTTTTCTTTTGCTGGAATTCCATAATTCTCTGAATGTTTCCAAAATGTTTTACGGTCTTTTTATAGTCTAGATACAAACTAGGCGGTGTGTTGATTAAATTCTTTCATATAATGATGTATGTGCTTCACTATAAAGATCGCATCTGTACAGGATCTGCCTGTCTGAAATCCGTTTTGATCTTCCCTAATAGTATCTCCGTTATTGGCTGAAGTTTCTTCTTCAAGATTGCTACAGCCTACATATTATATTATCATTTAAAGAGTGCTCCTTTCCTCTAAATAATCCCAAAATTGTATTTGCTTTCTGTCGTACGTGATGACAGCAGCCTTATGCACGTTTCTATTCTTAGCCACTGCGGACCATCTCGTCTCTAAGCTGAGTCAACTAGCAGAAGGTTGGGTAATAATCAACCCCAGCGGGAAGTTAGATCGTTTAACAAACGAGAGAGGAGCGACTGCTACTTTGCAAGTTTAATATCGAGGGAGCGAGCACTCCGAAATAAAAAAAACCTGGGATATGGACAGGCACAATTGAGTGAAGTGAAGAAAGGATACTCTAATATCAAACCTACTTTGCAAGAGGCTGGTAATAATTTCATGGGAGATATATATATTACTCAGAAGGCTGAAACCGGAAGGATTTAAACTGTTGCAACAGCGTGAGGAAACGGAAAGGGAGATATGAACTATTGACAACAACTGTTACATGGATTGTTGAAGAAATACATGGAAAACAGAGAAACTAGTAATTGAACTGGAAAAAGAGAAAACAGACATATGGTTGTGACATAATTTACTTTCAGATTAGTTAAAATAATAGCAATTTTATCCAAACTTTAAATATTTTTAAAATTTCCTAAAAGATGACCACAACACAGTGATCAAATTTAATCTTTTCTAAGTAAAGAAGATCTGTTTACTTAACAGTGATTTAATGTGGTTTGTTTATTGATTTCAGTAGAATAATGTTCAGATTAGAAAGTGAAAAAAATCTGATGTGAAACACTCACACAACTTTCTCTTACTTCAGTTTTCAAAATTATATCTAACTGACAAAGGTTATAGTTTGTGTACCAAAATTGATGAAATTCGTTCGAGTTCGTCGAAAAGTGAAAAAAAAAAAACTGTTCAGTAAAAGCGCACTTTCGGTTTACTAATTTTCTTGAAACTGGAATTTTGGGCCATCTATTTATTTCTAATTAATTTTGTTTGGGTGGTAGAATTGTATAATCAAATACGATAGCACATTAGAGAAAAACATAACCCCACCCCCTCCCCCAAAAGCTCCTGTAAATGATTCCACCTGGAGAAATCTTTCAAATAAAAGTTGTAGCTCATTATGTGTGTGGTTCACATTCCTAGTTTAAAGAAAATCGTTGGAGCCGTTTTCGTGAAAATATCAGAAAAATGAAAAATACTTTTCAGTAAAAACGCACTTCCGGTGTTCTGATTTTCTTCAAACTCGGAATTTCAACAACATATTTAATTCTAATTAATATTATTTGGCTGATAGAATTGTGTAATAAACTGAAATAGCACTTTAGAGGACAACCCACCAACCCCCCCTCCCCTAAAAGTGCCCTTAAATGCAATCCCGGAAAATTGTTTCGAATAAAAATTGTAGATCTTTGTGTGTGTAGTTGATATAATGAGTTTAAAGAAAATCGTTGGAGCCATTTTGGAAAAGAATGCAAAAAAAAATTGAAAAAAAAAACGATTTAGTAAAGTGGTACTTCCGGTTGAGGAATTTTGACCGCTGACCTACAGTCAGATCCCAAGGTGATACCTAAACGGAATATCAAGTTTGAACTTTATACGATTTTTCGTTTTTGAACTGTGCTGTTCACATACAGACTGAGAACACTCCATATAGAAAATTTGACACTCCTCACTCACTAGGAGTAAGAGAGAGTAAAAATCTGGTGTGAAACACTCACACTACTTTCTATTGAAGCAATTATCATTATTTTAATTGACAAATTGTTTTTTTAATCATTTGAACTGTTTTCGAGTAAATTCCAAAAAAAAGAAGCTCAATAAACGAATTAGCTCTCTAAAGTCGCGCTGCCGATGTATTGATTTTCTTCAAAGTTGAATTTTTAGCAATACTTTTAATTTACATTAATATTATGTAGATGACGGAACCCCAAATATTATACTGAAGTGACGGTTTAGAGGAAAGCTCAGTCAGAGTTGCTGCCACCCCCCCACCCCCACAGAAAACCTTCCAAAAATCAAGTTTCCTGGTATAATGTTTCAAATAAAGCTGGTAGGCATTTATAGTGTAGATAATGTATACTAAGTTTAAATGTATACAAAGTATGTTTGTTGCAAAGTTTAAGTTAAAAATTTAATTGAAATCTTCTTCTTCTTCTTTGTCATTAGCTGTTGGTGCCTTTCAGCGTCAAGCTATAGATGACTTATACCTTCAGCCAGCGGATGTATTCTTCTTTATTGGCTGCCATTCTTTGGACAGACGACCTTCGCTGACCTCGCTTTTGTGCCAGGCGATCAATGTATTCCAAACAGCCCATTCTCGGTCTGCCTCCTGGTCTGCGGCCCACGGATTTGGCCTCCATCAAATACTTAATCTTCTCCCATTCGCTTCTTCTGCAGACATGGCCAAACCAACTCAACCGCCGATTCTCCAACGTAGTCACAAAGGACTGAATCACTAAGCTGTTCCTTAGTGTTCATTTCTTATTCAATAGCGCTTAGTCTTTCCTTTGACACGACAGAAAAATCTCATTTCGGCAGCCATAACCCGGCTTGCATGCTTATCCAGCATGGTCCACGATTCTGCCCTGTACTGAAGAAGATCATTTTTACTTTATTGTTGACCTGTCTTTTACCGACCACAGTATATTCCTGATCAAACTGTAAGCTTTATTTGCCAAGCTTACCCGGATTCAGTACCTCTATTGCGAATTCTACCATCTCTGCTAATCAAGACTCCGAAATAGCCTGTACTCCTCTATCTGTTGCATGAATGTCCCTTCATATTCCATTTTGGATTGATTTCTGCGTCCTTACAACGTGCATTACTTTGCTTTTACTCAAGTTAATTGAAATCATTTTCTTAAAATCGCGTAAAACTGAATAACAAACAAACAAAACTACAAGCCAAAAAAAGTTGCAGTTTCAATAGACAAATTTTGTCCAAAATCTTGGGACAAATTTTGTCCAACTCTAGGGATCAGATGCGGATAATAATACTTAAACGGAACATCAAAATTGATTTTTTTTCCGCGATTATTCAATCTTCAAAATTTGACACGATCTCAAAAACTCTTACAGCAATAAGAGAAAGTAAGAAATATGTAGTAGAAAATATATATATATATTATTATTACTATTTTATTAAATTAATAATCGTATGCAGATAATATTCCAAAATACTTTTATTATATTTAATAAAAGATTTATATTTAATATTATATTTAATTTTATTCAATAAAACTCTTCATTGATGGCCAAGTTGCTCCGAGTCAATAGATATTTTCGGTTAATTGCACTTTATTTTAATAACGTTATTATTTCAAAAGCGTGACAGTATGTTCTACCTAAATGACCTAATATCAGTTTTAATTAATATTCAAATATTTCAAAAAATAAAAAAATAATAGTTACATATTTTGCGAACTCTACAAATTTATTTATTTATTTAAATATAGAAAAATGAAAAGAATCAATTAATAATTTAAAACAAACTGGCAGTTACACACGTCAATATTGCCATTTTAAAAGTTTATAAAACGAATTACTACCTTAATTATTATATTAACAAAAATAAAATATTTTTTTGAACGTTGATTTTTCAATTTGAAGTCACAAAGACGTTTTGCAGCATTTTGTTTTATAAATATACCCAACATCTGTTTGATTATTACGTCCTTCATCGGCGTTGGTTTTTTTTTATTTTTTTTTTTAAATAAAAAAAGTGTCATTCCTTCGTTGAAGAACATTGTTGATGACTTCTTCAACCACCTAGGGAATGCCGACTAAATATAATATAGCTTTCACATAATATCTCGGGAACTCTACTAAAACAGTTGTCTGAAAGAAATGAACTATCTCTTATACGTACATGAAATACGAAGTTTGGAGCAATTTTTCGTTTTTGAGATATTCTGTTCATACACACAGACCATTTCACTATATTTATATATTACTTTCTCTTACTCCTAGTAAGAGGAAGTATTGTAATCGTGTCAAATTTTCGATATCGAGTTATCACCGGAAATATCCGTTTTGAGGTGCCCTGAGTCCAAAAACGTGGTTTTTAGCAAATGGTCTGTGTGTGTGTGTGTGTGTATGTATGTGAACAGCATAGCTCAAAAACGAAAAACCGTAGAAAGTTGAAACTTGATATTCCGTTTAGGTATCACCGGTGATCTGACACTACGTTATCTGTCAAAATTCCTCAACCGGAAGTACCACTTTACTAGTTGGATTTTTTACTTTTTTGCGATTTTCTCAAAAATGCTCCGACGATTTTCTTTAAACTTCAAACATCCAACCACACATACAAAGAGCTACAACTTTTATTTGAAACATTTCTCCCGGGAAAATGCATTGAAGGGCACTTTTGGGGGAGAGGTGGGGTTAGGTTTCATCTAAAGTGCTATTTCAGTTTATTAGACAATTCTGTCATCTAAATAATGTTAATTGAATTAAATATGTTGTTGAAATTCTGAGTTTGAAAAAAATCGGATAACCGGAAGTGCGTTTACTTTACCACTTTACTAAATGAGTTATTCACTTTTTCGCAATTTTCTCAAAAATGCTCCGACGATTTTTTTGAAACTTCGCATATAAACTAAACATTCAAAGATCTACAACTTTTATCTAAAACATTTCTCTGGGAAATTTCTTTTAAGAGCACTTTTAGGGGAGGGGTGGGGTTAGATTTTCATCAAAGTGCTATCCTAGTTCATTATACAATTCTATCATCCAAACATAATTAGTTAGAAATAAATAGATGGCTGAAATTCCGAGTTTCAAGAAAATTAGTAAACCGGAAGTGCGCTTTTACTGAACAGTTTTTTCAGTTTCGACGAATTTCATTAAATTTGGTACACAAACTATAAAATTTGTCAATTATCATTTTGAGAACTGGAGTAAGAGAAAGTTGTGTAAGTGTTTCACACCAGTATTTTTTAAATTTATTTCATGAAGGTTACAATCCTTATCGAAATAAGAGTTTGCTTGTAAAAATATTAACTGGCAATATATGATGTGAAATGTAAAGATAGAAACTAAATGCTACTGACCAATAATATTTATCACATATAATTTAAAAAATTAACATGGTACAAATATTATATACAATGCAAAGTATTTTATTTATATAAATCTATATACGTACATTGTTACTACAATAAGAATGAAAAAGAGATTTATTTTACAGTTTAAAAATAAAAATAAAATGAGTAAAAGACAAAGAGGAGAAATGAATTGTTAAAAGAGTTTAAGTTTGTACATATTATGCGCAATAATGTATGCACGTCGAGAAAATAAAATGTTAATGTGAGAGTGTACGTACATTAAGGTTGGATTACATACATACTTACATCATTTTTTAATGATATATTTATTTATATAAGTCTGTACTTAGGCTCGTTTAGAATTTAGGCATGTAAAGAACCAAAATTTAAGTATACATGCGTGCATGGATGGCGTGTGTGAATTATGAAAGATTAAATGCGAAATGTGTTTGTGTTAGCAAACAACTTGCTTATATAGATTAATTGTTCAACAACATATTTAGTTAACTATACTATCTTACGATCATTCAGCTCGTGTTTTATCATTTCTTGTCACTTAAGTATTTCAAAGTAGCCCACGGCTGACACAGTATTATTTTATACTGTTATAAATAAATAAATAAATAGTAAAATAGTATAGGAAATTAATTATTAAGTAAATCTCCTACAAAAAAACATAGTTTAAGTTACACATACCTACGTGTTGGATGTTTCCATTTTTGAAGGGTACAATATGCCTCTTTAAAGATCGAAACATATTTTTTTCCTAGCAAAAAACCTTCTAACAAAAAACATTTAAAGACTAGTGTATCAACTAAATTTGCTCTGGGCAAATCCATGTTATCACACTGTTTGATAAAAAGCATCCTGATGATGGGCGAACACCCGAAACCAGTCAATGACCAAAAAAAGAAGGAGGCTATCGCCTTCAATAATAATCAGAAATAATATTTTAATGAAGTTGAAATGCAATAATAAAATATATTATTTACCCTGTCTATTGAACAGAAGCCACCTGGTCTTTGAAAGTCGCCGATGGGCGACCAAATCTGGCCACTGACCTGAATCACTGGTCGCAGACCTAACCAAGGTCGCACGCTACTAAGCACTGTCTTACTTGACAGTGTGTGAGTAAGACTAATATAAACTTCGCCCACTGGAAGAGGGGATCATTATATCATTCATCATTATACGAGTAGCCACATCATTATATCAGTATCATTTTACAGCAGCAGTTATACTTGAGTTCCGAGCGCGTCCCTATACAAGGTTTACTTATAATTATTTTCATAGTTGTGCATATTAGTTTATTTATTATAATCATTTTAAATTATTTGTTATTTAACTCTTAAAATTATTTATTTACTTTATCAAATCATATTAATTGTAGTTACCATTAGGCTCATTCAAATTATTGTTAAAATATATTCTATTTTTATAAATTCAGCTTTAGAAATTTTCTAAACTAACTTCCGCCTAATAAATCCCACTTCAAGACATCTAACTTCATACCTCAGGAATCACGACAATTGATTCCACTACATCTGGTGGCAGCGGTGGGATGTGGGGTCACTAGTTATAAATTATTCTTTCTTTTTGTTATATTTTTTGAAGGCTTTGACATTGCTATGTCATTACAGTAGTAGTAGATATTTATGTATAGTAGTTGTATATATCTAACACTATTCCTTACAGATAAATACTGTAATTACAGGTAAAATACTATAAAGGGCCAGTATTCAAAAAAGGGCTGATTTTCCGGAAATGGCTATTGAAGACCATTTCGCTAAAAACATTCCTTTTTCCATACTCAGGATATCTAAAAATTTGACACGACAGCATTACTTCCTTTTACCAGAAAGGGTAAAAGAAAGATGATCCAGAAAGAAAGATGATCTACGTTCAATAGGAGCGGAGGAATGGTTTATTCATCTAAAAAATTGCTTGAATAAAAAATGTATTCATGGAAAAAGTTATTCGAATAATAATTAATAAAATGTTATTTACAATTTATTCATGAATAAATGAATATAAATAAGTTCATTAAACGTCATTCATAAAAGAATAACATTTTATTCATTATTATTATTTATAATATTATATATAACATATTAATTATTCTATTAATTTTGCTCAATACTGGCATCCTATACAATAACGATGGATTCCTAATTTAGATAAAAATGATCTGTTGATTTTTATTTTTGCAGTAAAATATTAGGTAAACGAACTATTAAATAAAATTTACTTGTATCTAAATTTGGAATAAATAGATTTTCCAATTTACGTCCGATTTTGGTCCAAAAAATATCGATTCTCAAATCCTCGAGAGTATATTTTTGACGGAAATACTTCGCGCACTTTGTACAGAACTTCATTATTGTTTTTCAAGGTGCATCAATCAAAATTTCTTAAATATCATCCGTTTCGTATTGGTTGAAGAAAGGGCAAGGGCAGCCCGCGATATCTTCTAAAGGGTCAAATCATTCAAAATTAATAATGTCTGGAGGCAAATTTTTAATAATATATTTCTTTACATAATAAAAAGGGAATACCAAACTCAGTTTTAGTATTAATTGCATGGTCAACTGGAAGGGTCGCAACATCGTCTCTAAAATTCTCTATCAGCTGTAGTGGATGATTTTTTAGTAGGATGATGGTTGGTGCTTTCGTTTAAAATGGAAATACAAAACTCACTATGGCACTTTTATATACAATTTATATTTTATGATAATTTGCGTCGTGAAAAGTGTATAAGAGAGAATTCAGATATCCGAACGAAGATTAATGTGTGGAGTGTAAAGAGGGTATGGAAATTAAATTCTTGCTGTTCTAACGGTTATCTAGTCTGGCTAGCTTGGTCTTATCTTCAAAAGTGTTTTTGATAGAAAGCTGAGTGAAGAAGATACTTGAAATAATTCTTTGAGCATTGTATCGTAGGCTCCTTGATAACTATCTGTAGGCGCCTGAATGCCGCTTATAGGCTGCTTCTTGAATTTTTGATTAATTTTTGAATGTGGAGATTTTCGAGTGATACAAGCTCCTAAAACTGCCGAACTTAAATATGATTGGACAAATTCGTTATCAGGGAAGTACGGGAAAGAAAAAAACAAATATGACAGAAATTAAATATATAGTGTAACAACAGTTCTCCGCCCGGCCACCAGGTTTGCACCAAGTGGACCTTCACTAGGGAGGCACACCCCCACTTCACTAGGACTCTCCTACTCCACACTACAGAGGGGAGAACTTTCACCGACTAGACCCGCCTACTGGACACCATCCCTACCACCTCAGAATCGTATATAAAGGGCTACCCAGGGCCAGAATAGTCGAGAAATACTCAGCGATTAGAACCTTTTCTAATAGTTTTGGCGCTAGCTAGGCAGGCCCTTAAACTGACTTCTCCGAGCATCTGCGCTAGGCAAGAGAGCCAGGCCGTTTGCTCATCCAGCGATCACCTTTTCAGGACATCTGCGCTAGGCAGGAGAGCCAGGCCGTTTGTTCATACAACGATCACCGATATAACATTTGCGCTAGGCAGGAGAGCCAGGCCATTCGTTACCCAACGTATTATTAGTCGTTGTCAAGACTAGATAAGTAGTGTGCGCTAGGCAAGAGGGCCAGGCCACTCTACTCGACGAGCGACGATTGACAATCTGTGTCACTCCCTGAGCGAACAGATTGGTCATAGCAACCATTTACTGTATATATGCTTTTCAGAATATATGTAACATTTTACTAAGTGTGGTTTGACATTTACTGGGTGCATTTTATTTGCAGAATCACGAATCCTAGTTCACCACAAACCCGTGATATTTATTCTGTAGGAACGGATCTTATTATCCTTACTAATAAATCCTAACTGCAAGAAAATCTATTACATATAATAGCACCCCACCAGGGGAGTTGTTATAATAGCAACAGAGATTTTTTAAAGCAATTATATTCTAATGACGAGAATATCTCCGAAGAAATGGAAATCAAATCGAAGAAGAAGAAAAAGAATTGCTTAAATATCTAGGAGAAGAGATTAGAAATTTCATCAGAGATCTGAGACCAAATCAAGAATGTACTAATACAATTCCAATTCAACAAAATATTCAAAAACTAAAAGAATTCCAAAACAAAAAATATTCCTCAGTAATGGAGGGTACTTTGATATAATATTGCTTCATAAGAAAGGTTTATCTTCTGATATCAAAAATTACAGACCTATCTGTATTAACAACAGGCAATAAGAAAAATATTTACAAAAGTAATACAGCAACGTTTGAAGATAGACCTTGCAGAAAACCAAATTTTATGTACATATCGGATTTAGATCTCGTCTTTCCACGCTCAACAATATCCAGTCAATAAATCAAATAATAGAAAAGTATATAAGGAATATCCAAACACAAGCATTTGTTTCAGTAAATCAAATCTTCCTCACGGCATTCATACTTATATCATATATATCATTAATATATCAGACGTATAAAAACAGTTATGGCAGAGTTTTAATAGAAAAACCACTTTCTCAAATACAGAGGAACAAGGAGACCTTTTATCTCCAGAATTTTTTTTAACTATATTCTCGGGCAATTGTTCAGAAATTTTGATCGGGACAATTATGGAATCAATATTAATGGTACTAAAATCAATAACTTGCGTTTTGCCGATGAATCGTAGTAATCTTGAACTAATTCCTTGCGAAACGTTATGCAGTCTCCTTGATAACTGTTTGTAAACAGACGCTTGAGAATAGACGGCTTCCCTGACTTCTTGAATAATTTTTGAAAGTAAATTTCCGAGTGACATAAGCTTTCAAATTGCCGAATTTAAATACGGATTTTTGATAGCTTGAAGATTGTATAATATTTATTATCCCGTTCAATGCTGTGGGCGGGAGAGCGAATGTCTGATGCGGCTGGGTTCAGTAGCATGTAGTCTCCAGCGCGTGTTACTTGTTGTGGCGATTTTCCTTAACAGATAACTGTTTCTTCCATTACACAGTCTTTAACTGACTTCTTTCTGACGTATGTGTATGTAAACCCCCTTTGACAGGGATTGATCTCATTATCACTAAAATACAGACTTGTGCAATACTTAAATTATTTAATCCATCAACAACAAGATTGCCCAGAGAGTAACTAATAAGATTATTAAAGTTTTAAATTTAAAATTAACAATGATCAAAAACTTGAAAAAATATTTTATGCTGGACATATTTGTAGCCTTTGAAGAACTAAATTAAATTAAGTAATTAAATTATAGAATAGTGACTTTAATAAATAAAATAAAGTGACACCGCATTTTTCAAGCACAGATTTCAAGCACTTATTAAATTAAATATTTCGTATTTTATAAATCCAAAGCGTAGATCAGGAAACCCGGTGCTCGTGAGGCCATTGGCACCCTTCAACCAAAGCCTGATTTTATAATTATATATTATAATTTATCTACATATATACATATAATACGTTTATCCAAATTATGATTAAATAATCAATATATGAATGTTTAGTTGAAACCCCATACTAGACTGGAAATGATTTGATTGTCATCGGATTAATATGAAATGACCATGGGACTCACCCATCATTCATAAATATAACATAAACGAGGGGAATTCGATTATATTTATTGAAATCTGAATATGATGTTGGCTACCTCTTTGTTTTTATAAAAGGATGTACTGCGATGTATGACATTTTCAAACTTGAACTTCACCGGAAATACATGCTTCAAGATCATCAGGTTTACGAGAGAAAAGTTTTTTTAGCCAATGTCTGTTACGTCGCGGCACCTATGACAGATTAACTTTGCTTAGACTTTATTGCCCTTTTTATTACTACACCACTGTTAATCCCTTGCCATTTCCAAATTATTATTTCCTTTTTACTCTTTTCACGCTTCCCCACCACATTTTTACCTCTCTTTCTCTCTTGGTGGTGGGATTGTCGGCACCTTGATCTCTCGGGATATGCTCCTTTCTTACTTCCCCACACCCTTCAAACGTTCTCTATTCCTCTGAAATTTCTCCACTTGTCGTCTATATCTCGCCTGAACATAGTGTTTGTGCCGTTCTCCTTCTTCGGTCGCTCGACTAGCTAAGAGTCTGTTAATTTCGCCTTTAAATTTTGTGTCGCCTTATACGCGCCTATTCGCCGTGTTAATTATTATTGACTCCTCGGTGAGTAACAAGATTCATCTCTACGCACCATCACCTTCACGAGGCTATTTCATCCGCACCTTAGTGGACTCGCCATCACCTGCAGCTTCAACAACGGCAGCATTCGCTTCTGGGGAAGCATTCCAATTCTTCTACGCTCACCTGAGTTCCTTTCTTTCGCCACTCACGCACCCATACCCACACGCGTATCACACACACACACACACACACACATACGCCCCCTCTTTCTTTCTCAGCCCGCCATTCTTCTCATCAACCCTTCTTCAATTCATCACTCACCGTCACCAAAGGATATGTATGGTTTTCATTGTTTTGTATTATTATTCATTTTGTTTTTTCACCCGCTACTTGCCATCTAACCTTGGGTGTCTGCCGCGCAGACAATGTCTGTGTGTCATAACAAAATATCTCCAAAAAAATCGCAGGAAGTTTAAACTTAGTATTTCTTTCGTTTGAATACTAACACCTTCTTATCTGATAGGAAGATTTTAGGCAACCGGAAAAACGACTTTACCACAATTTGCCAGAACTTACAGTGCTTATCCATAATTTGCAGTGCTTAAGGATTGAAAAATAAAGATGGACAATCCTAGGAAATGAGAACTCCAGGAAAATCTAGTGAAATACCAATGAAGCCTCTTTTTTTTGGTGGTAAAATTTCTAGTACTTGTCGAATTGTGCAGACACAAATTGGATTATTGTGGATTGAGGAGTATATATGACATGAGACTTAGAAAGGTATTTATTTAGTAATTTGTCCAAACAGTCTGAATTGAAATTTCTCTGTGCTATGATGTTAAAATGTTTGACAGAACCTCATACTGCACATCCTGATAACAACCATATATAGGTCGAATGATATTTGAACTAAATATCTTATTGGACAGACTGTCACTCTAATATTTTGCTTAGCAATAGTCATAACTGTCAGAATCTATTATTGAATATCTATCATTTAAATTTAGTGTAGCACTTACACATTTCAACAGCGATCTAAACTAAGGTCAAAGGTAGTTTTTTTTTTTTTTTTTTTTGTGTAACGCTGTTCTTTTTTTAAAGTACAGGCTATTTTTAAGCATTTTTAACTAATTGATTTTGATTTGTAATTACTATTACCTACTTTATTTGCTAAAGAACAACAAGCATTATCGAAGTAAATGTGTTTGAAATATTTAAAGCTTGTATTTTTTAATGCCGTCCTATTATAGTCCATGTAGGATATAGTAAATCTTCTTGTGATTGCATATCATCATCACTTTTTATACGTTAACGCAACATATACACGGATCCGGCGAAACATATACACTTTATACTCCTCATCCTTTAATCAGTGGGCGATTTGTGGCTAATGAGAGTGGAGGTTCATAAATAATATATAGTAAATTAAAGTATATAGGGGTAATTGGAAAAGTTCTGTTACGGTGTTATTTGGTGAAATAATTTAATTCAATGTATGATATAATTTCCATCATTTTCGATAACTTTTCTCCAAGGATCAGGCAAAGCACTTAGAATTTCTTCCTAGTTTGCCAAAATGTGTGAGGCCTGGCATTAACGCGCTGGAATACAATCCCTTTTCGATTAGCTAAAACATGTCTTCTTTTTTGAATGACTGACTTCAGTTCATCTAACTGACGACAATATTGAATAGAATTAATGGTTTCATTGTTGCAAAGCAGTTCGTAGAAGATAACCCTTCCCTGACAATTCCACCAAAATGATAGTAAAACTTTTTAGGTTGCAAGCCAGGCTTCGAAGTGGATTGACAAGGTCCACTTCCTAATAATCTGCTTTTTGATGTCAATACATTGTTGTACTGAATCCATTTTTTCATCTTCCATTATCAGGCGATCCAAAAATAGATCACGATTTTGTCTCTCTAGCATAGTAGGCTAAGGAACGGCCCGGGACATTTTGTTTTCTTCCTTAGTAGATGGGGGACTTAGACATCAAACTTTTTTATATGACGAAATGCTGTTGACATATCACAGCAACAATCTTCTGAATTATTATCCTAGGATTTTCGGTAATAAAGCTTGTACAGACACACATCATTAAGACGTCGTTAGGGCGACCAGACTTTTGGTTGGTGTTTTCAAGTCGAAATTTCTTTGTGTGAATTTCTGAAAAATAATTAAATAATTACCCCCTCCCCCCTCCCCCCGTAAACAGCACGCATATTTTTTGTAGTCAAGTTTTTGTTATTTAGTTGTAGTCGAGCACATTTGAAACCACCGAAACTCAAATCAGCATAACATGTCCTAAAATTCAAGTTTTCAGCTTTTCATATTTTTAATTTTAAATCGTCCAAGATTCATTTCAATTAGTACCAAAAGTGTTTCACCCACTATAATTATGTGTTTTGTTGGTTATAAATTGGATTAATTGTGTTTACGTTGTTAGTAAAAGTTGAGGGGTTAAAGGTTTTGCAGATTGTAGCTATGCAGCTATGCGACCTGAAAGATCTGTTGTGCTCCCCGGAGCCTTCTCAGTGCTCAGTGCATTGCCGCTACCCATCACAGGGGCAGAGTGAGTTGTAGAGACTCCTAGGAAGACAAAATCTAAGGGCAGCATGCTGGATTCGAACCCGAGACCTCCGCGTACCTAGTCCAGCGCGCTACCACTGAGCTATAATCTCTTCCTTCTCCCTTGGCTTATGCTAATTAACTACGGAGAATACCCTGGTTTGTGTACTGTGTGTTGTTTTTGTCTGTAAAGTAGAGTGTATGTAGTTTAAGTGTAATGTGTATTGTTCTGACAAAGTGCTTGGACTACTGAGCTGCGGTAACCCTGTGGGGTCATTACTTCCCAAGTAACTGCATGCAACAGATACCCCTTTCAGGCAACCTATAAACTAAAGAATTAGCGATTACTTGCTGTGCTGTACTTTTCAAGTATTTTCGATTATTTCAATAAAATTTAGTTAAAGGGTACATTAAGAACCTACCCTAAAATATGCTGTAGAATCAAAAAACCCTGGATTTAATCTAAGAGTTTTCACAATTTTCTTTCGCAAAAAAAAACATGCAACAATATAAAAATACCTCAGTCCACAATATTAAATATTTTATCTTAACCTTCTGGAAAAACTGTTTGAAAGTTTGTTTTTTATTTACTTACAAGAACCATTAAGCTTGGGATTTTGGTCTACATTTTATATTTATTTTCTATTCCTGTACCAAATTTAATGAAATCCGTCGAAAACTGAAAAAAACTGTTCAGTAAAAGCGAATTTCCTGTTTACTAATTTTCTTGAAACTCAGAATTTTGGCAATCTACTTTGTATGTGTAGTTTAGTTTATACCAGAATTTCAAGAAAATCATCGGAGCCATTTTTGATAAAAACGCAAAAATGTGAAAAAATTATTTAGTAAAACGGTAAAGTAAACGCTCTTCCAGTTAGAGAGTAAGTAAAAACAGAATTCCAGGTTTTCACAAATCATTTAAGAATAATCGTTCATATTTTAAACGATAGCGATTTGACTTAGCTATCGTATATTTCCAGGGGTTCATGTACATAAGGACCAGCAGTCAAATTTTCAATAACAACTTGTTAAGCCATGGTGTACAATGTGTTATTTCTTCATCACTTAACTTACGACAGCCATTTTGTTCGAATGGCAGGCCTTACTTTGTTTGTGAGTATAAGCAACTTGTAATACTGGCTATTAATGGTTTGTTGATCTTCGAAGAAGAGAACTCGAGTTCATGTGAGGTTCATTCGAGGGAGAAAGTTGCAACTTCAACCGGTCGTCCACTTTGTTGCTCATCACAGACACTAACGCGACCACTTTTAAACTGTTCTACCCGTTTGTAAGCATTCGAACGGGTTCAAACAATTATTCTCGGACACTTTCAACATTCTTTCATGGATTCCACTTTCATTTGATAGCCTCTAATACCTCTCTGCAACTAAAAATCTAATCACTGAGCCTTGTTCTTCCGAGGTGTAATGTTCGAGCGGACTCGCCATTGTTAACTGAATACATTTGAGGTTATGCTTACCAAATACTCTCGAACAGGTGATGAGAAACAAACCGTTTCTGAGCTACAGCGATTTGTCTCGTTACTTATTGAATGACCCTCGTATGTTAAAAAAAAACAAAAACATTTCAACTCTTGGAGAGCCTTATATGTATTAAATATACAATTACTAGTTTCATGCGATCAGGTTGATTAAGCAATTACTCGTGACGAGTAAGAAATTCAGTTGGTTATCTTTAAATGGTTTATTTAAAACAATTGAAGTAACGCTTTCTTCCAAAATAGCACTGAAAAAGTCAGTTAAAATTTAGTAAAAATGCCGAGTTAAAAAATAAGTAAGTAAAGTGATATAAGAGAGTTTCACTCCAGGTTTTTTTTTTCAGTAACAACAACCAGAGCATCTATAAATTCTTGATTACCGAAGATATATTAAATAGAATAAAATACAACATTTTATTACGCATTTCTAGTCGCTGGAGAATGTGCGTGAAGAGTAACAAGTAGAAAGAGAGACTGGAATGAAGAAAAATAATAAAGACATGGGCCATTATCATTGAAACAAAAGGGAAAATACAATAACTGAGGCCTTTCGGTAAAAATCTAGCCAGCATGAAAAGCTGGTCTGTACAGAAGAGATATTTTCCCCTCTATTTAATGGAATAGTTGTCCTTTTCTAAGAACTAGCCAAGGTAAAAGAAATATCTCTAGATCTATTCTACCATTTAGATGGGTACAGCATACAGGTAATATCAAAACCAGGCACAGACCCCATTCCTAATAAATAGTTAATTAAGTAAGCAGAGAGTGGGTATGGAAGGAAAACCTCGTACACTTAGAGATGATTCATTCCCTACGTGACTAAAATAAAAATTCCTTACAACCCCTTCAGTTAAGCTACCATAGGCTCTCTGTGGCCCGCTTCTAAAGCCAAGCTACGCGCCCTGCTGCCGTTTCTCTGACAACGATGAGAAGGGTTCTCTCTGTAAATATAACAAATGAAACTCTTTTACTTCTAGTAATGCTTCCACTTTTATTATCTCGTTTCAAATTTACAAGGAACACCTCGCTCCAGCTAGATTTATAAAAAATAAAAAATTTATTCTGTTTTCTTTTTCTTTAAAATTAATTGAATATTTAAAAAAAATTGGTTTGAAAATTGAATGTCAGGCAAGGATAATTTGAATACGTTTTTTACCTTCACAGAGTAACAAGAGAAAATCGTATTAAATGGCTTTATCAAAATAAATAAGAAACATCCTTTGCTTCGTTTCTGAATTATTTATATCGTTTATATCGACATTTCAAGAAAGGCTCCCAAATAATCACACAACTTTTCATTTTTTGCAGATTTTTATAGTTGGTTTTTGGCAATATATTTTTTTAAAGTCAGAAAATTTTACTAAATCCTTTAATTCCAACAGCAATATTACAATACAGTATAAAACATTCTGGTGGAGAGCTTAATGACTTAGCTCATCCATAATCACCATAAAACATTTTTTTCTGGAAAAAATGTTAAAATAAAGAAGTAATAGGTTTGTATGTGTAATACAGAATGGGAGCGTATAAAAAAAAAATCGTTTTTTAAATAAAGAAGCGACGAAACGTCTGATGTTTACAAACACGATATTATATTAATGAATGTTTCTATACATATTATGACCCCTTCAAAATAGTCAGTTCATTTGTGAGCTTCTTTTTTAGAAAACCATACGATAATACGACGATAGATAATTACGACACTACTAGAAAAAAACAGTGTACAGATGCTGAAGTGATTTGCTCTATGTGAAATGAAAGGGAAAGATATCCTTGATTATCACACTGCTTGACGTTTGTTTCAAAAATGTAATAGTGATGTTAAGACCATAGTTTTCAGGGCTGCCATCAGTGACGTTGATGAAGATTTACGGAAAGCTGTTGGATTCAAATCCAACTACAAGAACTCGTGCACTTGCAGCAGTAGTGGCAGTGTTTAATGAAAAAAAAAAACCGTTAGCCGTCACCTCTATACTATGGGAAATGTAAAAAAAGAGATTAGCATAGTCTAGCATGAATTTACACCTCAACTGGTGAATGGATACTTACCAACTTCTATTAAAAAAATGCAGCTCGGCCACTTGTTTTACACCTCCACCCACTATCGTCTAAACTTAGCTCCATCCGGCAACCTATTATGTAAAGAAAAAGAAGATAGTCCTGGAGATTACAGCGACAAACCAAGTCGATGTGGCTGCTCAATTTCATTGAGTTGCTATAAAAAACACAGATTACTAATCTATCTTCATAAGACAATCTCAAGTCCAAAAGACACAAACGTTACAAAACTAAAGTAAATAGCGCAAAGAATAAGCGAAATAAGAATGAAACATACATAAATAAACTCAATACGCAGGGCCTTAAATAATACTATTTATCAATGACCGTAGATGTGATTATGGAGGATTCCCAAGGAATCCAAGATAATTTGCTCCGCCAGCCGGGTCAAATTCCCTTTGTCAATGCCGACATTATCAAAAAATTCAGCAGTAGCCATTGGGATTGCCCCCCGAGAGCCGAACCATAAGCCGTGAACTGCAAAGTTCCTTTCTCCAAATTCTTGTAGGAACTTTTCTTGGAGAAAGTTAACGCACTTCTCATAAATCGCTCTCTTTTCTTCATTAATCTGCTTGGCCTGGTCTGGATCGTTGCTCTCATACCTAACCGTAGGGTCGACAACTAACGCAGATCGACTATCTTTATCGAATGCTACTATATCTGCGTATCTTGAGGCGCCGTCCGTGTCAACACAGTAGACCTCCTCATAGCATGCATAGCCTTTTTCCTTTAATAACTCGATGACCCTACGTTTGACATTGTGGTGTCGGCGAGTGACGAGGAGCATGTTGTTCGGGCATTTTCCCAGCACATGGGCCGGAGTTTCGGTCACTCTTATTCAATTTTGGAGCCTCATCTATGTTGAATCTTTATCAACCGGCCAAAATGATGGGAATTACTTGGCACATGGGAGTTTATAAGGTTGGCTAGAAGTAGGGTCTCTCCAAGTGATATATCGTATTGATTAGGGACAAATATACACAGGGTGTCCCAAGGTATATGGATAACGACTTTTTCTCGGAAACTAAGATAGCTAGAAAAAAACCAAAAAATATGTATCCCACATGCAAAAGCATGTGTATGCATCTCTAATGGTGGGAGCCAGTTCGAGCAAGATCTGTAATTAATGAGGAGTAAAATTTATAATAAAATACTACTTTTCTTCTTATTCAATCAAAAAAACCGTTATAACATCATTTTGAAATTTCTTATAAGAATCATGATTTCATTCATAACATGTAAAATATCGCTCACAGAAAAAAAAACCGTTCAAGTCAATTTTTCTTACAAAAAATAGAGGAATTTATTTCTTAAATAAAAACTGCACCTCCCCATTTGAAAAAATGAAGTTGGTGCCTGTATCTCGCTTCTGGAAGTACCAAAACAAATGTGCAAATTAAATTTGGATTTATTACAAAAAACTACGGAGTCGCGTATTTTTTAGTTTTTTTTCTAGCTATCTTAGTTTCCGATAAAAAGTCGTTATCCATATACCTTGGGTCACCCTGTATATATATAAGCGATGAATAAATTTGTATAAAATAAGGAAATCAGTATTTTACATAATTTCTTCATGAACAACATTCAAGATAACTACTTAGAAATCGCTACTTGAGTCATATAGTATGATAAAGCTAAGAGCAGCAGACAACAATATAGTCAGGCAAGAAGGAAATGATTACGACGAAAAAGAAAACAGATGGGAAAATTATTATTACTTTCTCAATTCCTCTAAAATCCTCTTAAAGAAAGGAATTTCTAAGTTAAGCCGATTAATGAGATTATAATAAGAACAAGGTTAGGGGGTGGGGGGAGTTGATAGTGTATATTGTTGGTGCCGGCTCCTTCATACAATACAGCCAGCCTTGTCTGCCGCCTCATTCAAAGTCTCAGTCCTAGCGATCCACTCAAGTATTCTTGTCTACAAAAAGAAAGAAGTAACGTCTAGTGTCTACTATTTCTCTCACTAGGCGCACCGCATCCCATCCATTGTAAAACCTTCCTAAAAACAGACTATTACACTAATACTATCCACAGCTTCTCTTCAATTTCGTCCTGTTAGAGGATTATACAAGGCTATAAGGCTTTAACTGTACACAAAGTTTCAGACACATTAAAATTCCTTCCTAACTTTTACCATCCTCTGCTTCTATTCGATACAATCTCTACTTTTAATCCTTATCGTTAATATAAGATTAGTTTTACCATAACTTTTTTCTTTTTTTTACCGTTTTTATTGTTCCATTTTCCAGTTTACTCTCAAGCGGAGGGAAAAAAGGAATAATTAAACCATTAAAAATATTAATGAACAAATAATTTATTACTGATTTTATTACAACTAGTAGTAGTAGTATATTTATTTGCTTTTGGGGAAATCCCCCCAAAAAAGAGTCAGGCTACATTTCAGCATATTTACATAAGATCTTAAACTAGTAAATTAATAACTACAAATAAAGAAACACTGAAGATAGAATAGCATTAATTCTATGACAACAAAAACTATAACCCAAAAATTTACAATAAACCAAAGTTACAACTTTGAAGAAGTAAAGGAAAATATAGAAATAAACAAAAAATTACTGATTTCTGACAATATAAGTAGATAATAAAATAATGAGAAGCATTATAAAAGGTGCAATATGATTATAAAAAGGTGTATCAAAATGAAAATAAAAAATAAAAAGCAACTTGCATGAGAAAGCGAAAGGAGAAGTCAGCGTACTTCGCAGTTATAAGTTAATAATATTAACAATTATACGTTAATAACAATACTGAAAGAATATATTCTAATTTAAGTATCAAGTTCAAAAATAACAGAGTGACTTAATAATGAAGTTGTTATTGATTACATATTTATTTATTTGTAATAAAAGATCTAACTTTAAGGTAATTAGTAATATAGTAATAGAGATTCCTTATTTGGGACTCACTGTCTGAGGAAAGTATAGTGGGAAACTGGTCTAGCGTTATGGAGGTAACAAAAGGGATGTAGTGGTTAACGAATAGGAGAATATATTGGGCAAACAACAATTAAATGGTACAGATTTTCTAAAATATTAAGATTACAAATGGAGCAGATTTCACGGGGGTTAATTAAATAGACAGAATTTTTGTAAGTTATTTTGATTTGGTTAGCCTCCAGATAGTTTTTAGTTGAGCGTATACCCTTGCTATGTTAAACGGCATATTAAGGTTTAGGTAAGAGTGTGCCGGACTGACAGTAATATTAGCTTCATACATTTTAACATAAGATTGATTGTATTTTCCTTCGTACAGTAATTGCATATCCCTTAATTTTGAATACACTTTGTACTTACTAAGAATTAGTGGAGTTTCTTTTTTTTTAATTTAAATGGGTCATTTTCTGATATGATATGACTATAATTAAATTTTTTGCAAGAGGTTAGAGAGTTGAGAGAACCAATTGTATTTTAAAGAGGTTCGAATTGAATGTAATTCTTTTAGCCTAAGATAACAGATTTTTGTTATTCTATTGTCATTCATATTAAGTATTTTATTTACCCAATTCAGTAATAGCTCAAGTATTTTGCCACTAGAGTGGTCCAGATGGAACTCTGCTTTGATCAACCATGAGGGGGGTGTTTCTATGCAAATTAAACAGTCGCTTATAGAAATGGATGCGTGTTTTTTTTCAATAATGTCTAAATTTCGTAGCCCCCACGTTTCTACTCCATAATAGAGTGTACTTAAAGAAATTACATCATTTAATCTCATCCTACTTTCCATTGATCTTACTTTGGCTCTCATTAAAATCATTTGATCTACAGACACATACTTTTACCATCCTCTGCTTCTACTCGATACAATCTCTACTTTTAATCCTTATCGTTAATATAAGATTAGTTTTACCATAACTTTTTTCTTTTTTTTAACCTTTTTATTGTGCTATTTTTCCTGTTTAGAATATATTCTAATTTAAGTATCAAGTTTAAAAATAACAGAGTGACTTAATGATAAAGATAATAATGAAGTTTCTATTGATTATATATTTATTCATTTATAATAAAAGATCTAACTTTAAGGCAATTAGTAATGTGTTTTATTGTTCCACTTTTCCAGTTTACTCTCAAATCAATGTACTCAAATGTTAACACTTAAACTGGCACTGATGGTAGAATACTCTGTGATACTGCTAGTAAAATGTCTAACCCAGACTGTTCTTATTTGAAAGCAGAATTTAGACTGTCTTGAAAGAATGCCTTACAATTGTTAGTTCAAATCTTCCCCTGTGAGAAAGGGTAGACAATCCTAACCAAGTTCTATGAACTCTTTCTGTAACGGTAGACTTCTACCTGCGCACACCCCCATCTCCATGTCGTTTCCGCCGACAAATGCATTTCCACGCAGAATGCCCGCATCGAAATAAAAATCAGAAACCAACATTAAAACCAACTACCACTCGTATGGTTTTTAATGTAGTAAAAAATAGGGCCTACCGCCACAGTTCCGGTCCACATTTTGACGTAGACTGCACAAATAAATCCCAAGAAAAAACCCCGCACTAACTTGGGCAAAATGCCTAAGAATTTTAATAGTTCTAGAAATTTTAATCACCAAGTATTTTTTTTTTATTATTACCAACCTCGGGTGGGCTATATCCCGGCAATGCAGCCAACTGAGGCTTATTGTGCCATCCCCGATAGTTTCTAGTAGACAAACCCTCCCTTCTTAAGAAGTATGAGGGCCTTCACCACCAGGTCATTTTTAGCTACCAACTCTTCAGGTCGCAACGTATCAAAGGATTCATACCTCTACTTAATTATTGCAACGCAATCAAGCAACAAGTGGGAGGCCGTTTCCTCCTCTTCCTGAAATAATCTGCACAAGGGTTCTGCTCGAATGAGCCCTACCTTGTACAGATTTTCCTGAACCTACCATGACCCGTAAATAGTCCCGCCACCAGAGAAATCTGGCTCCTACTCAGACTAAGAGTCATTTGGGTCCTTCGTTTACACAGTCCTGGCATCATCCTTTTACTGTGTACAACACCCGGGCTGCCCTCCAAAGCTCTTCATGCTTACCGCGACACCACTCTCTAATCGCTGCACGAATTGCTCCGCAAGTTATCCCCCGCACCGGCTCTGGACCAATGAACGGAGTGTTAGCCCCGTTCCTGTCCAGTTGATCAGCAGTCTCATTACCCTCAATCCCTGCATGTCCAGGCACCCATAGCAGCTGTACCTTGTTGTGCCTGGAGAGGCTCACCAATGCCTCACGATAATCTTTCATCAGGGATGAGATAGTTCTATAAGCCTCTAGGGCTTTCAGTGCGGTCTGGCTGTCCGAGCAAATGCGTATGACCTTGCCCATTGGGGCTCTACCCAGATTCTTCTCGGCACAGACCAATCACCGAGTAAATATTTTAATTACAATGTTTTAATTGAAAAATATCGAAATTATGAAGAATATTCTTACATTCGCTGGCAAAAAGGGTGCACAGATAGAAGTCTACCGTTACAGAAAGAGTTCATAGAACTTGATTAGGATTGTCTACCCTTTCTCTCAGGAGAAGATTTGAACAAACAAATGGAAGGCATTCTTTCAAGACAGTCTAAATTCTGCTTTCAAATAAGAACACCCTGGGTTAGACATTCTATTAGCAGTATCACAAGAGTATTCTACCATCCATGCCAGTTTATTGCTCCATTTTTTCAGTTTACACTCAAGCGGGGTAAAAAAAGGAATAATTAAACCATTAAAAATATTGATGAAGAAATATCACAAATGATTTTATTACAACTAATTGCTTAGGACTTTTTAAAATTAAGTTTACACTAGAAATATATAATTTGGTTTGCTCTGAAACCAAACCTGAATCAGTACCACTAAAATCAATGTTTCCAGCAAAAATCGTTAAAAAAAAAAAAAAAATTGATACGATTATATCTGTGTAGTTAGTTTTCCAGGTTTAAAGTAAATCGTTGTAGCTGTTTTCGAGAACATTTCAAGAAACTCAAAAAAAAATCTATTCTGTAGAAATGGCATTCCGAATTAATCGATTTTCTTTAAATTTGATATTTAGCATTGTTTATAATATGGAACTTAATATACATATAAGCGGTAGATATATATATTTATATAACATAATGTTTTGTTGGAGTATTACTTGTTTAAGGGGAAAGCATAAAATTGCTGTTGTGCTACTCAACAATTCAGTTGCATCAATCGGATAGATAAATCAGTGAAAAGTATCACTGCCACCTTGATTGATATAAACCACCCGGTAAAAATGTTATTAATGGCGGACTTATTTATTCAGAATAAATAGTTGGTCATAACTTATAGCGGTATCAGTATATTATTGAAGGAGAAATCTTAAGTTCATCGTAGCAATTTAATCACATAATCTGAGCTGATAGCAAATCAAAAAATTAAGATTTTCTAAGCCAGCCGTCCACATAAAGTGGACTGTTGTCCAGTTTAAACGGATCACTAAAAATGGTGTCACAGGTCACGAAGCGTAGAACTATTAGTCTTCATTAATATCTCTACAAAAACATGCTGTGGGTCAGTCTTTATTGAATATAAATGATAAATGAATGTTTTCGGATTTTTTTTTTTTTTTTTTTTTATCTTCTCTTACTGCTAAAAAATTTTCCAAATTTGAGTTTTCACCGTAAATATCGGACTCACAAATGAAAAATCCAACGAAGCACAAATTTAATATTCCGTTTAGATACTAGAGTGACAGTAACTTGAGGTAAAACTCCCATCAACTAAAGACTTTATTGCAATGTTTTTTTCGGTTTTTCACAATTTCCTTCGAAAACAGCTTCAACTATATTTTCTTTAATCTTTGTATGCTGTCGGTGATGGATGCCAGAAATATAATTTAATTGAAAAATATCAAAATTATGAAGAATATTCTACATTCGCTGGCAAAAAGGGTACACCCAGCTAGAAGACTACCGTTACAGAAAGAGTTCGTAGAACATGGTTAGCATTGTCTCTGCCCCTTTTTACAGGGGAAGATTTGAATAACAATTGGAACGTATTCTTTCAAGACAGCCTAAATTCTGCTTTCAAACAAGAACAGTCTGGGCTAGACATTCTACCAGCAGTATTCACAGAGAGAACATCAGTGCCAGTTTAAGTGTTAACATTTGAGATTCAAACAATCTTGCTACTAGTTATATGTTTCCTTGCATTCCATAAGTTAATTCAAGATTCAAAGTTAATAATTATCTTGTAAATTTACTAATTTAATACATAGATAAATTATTTATTTAAAAGTGGTTCTCATTCTCCATTTCTTATTATTTATCATCTCTTTAAACATACACAGAAGCCCTTTGCTAAACCGCTCACGCCACAAGCTACCACCACTACTACATAACTAATATAACATCACCAGATGTAATGTTTTGGTGAAATGAGTTGTAGTATAGTTGTAGCTTGTGGCGTGAGCGGTTTTGTAAAGGGCTTGTGTATATGTTTAAAGATCATAGAATAGAGAAGTAATAAGAAATAGAGGATGAGAACCACTTTTAAATAAATAATATATCTACATATTAAATTAGTAAATTTACAAGATAATTATTAACTTTGAATCTTGAATTAACTTATGAATGCAAGGAAACAAATAACTAGTAGCAAGATTGTTTGAATCTCAAACGTTAACACTTAAACTGGCACTGATGTTCTCTCTGTGAATACTGTTGGTAGAATGTTTAACCCGGACTGTTCTCGTTTGAAAGCAGAATTTAAGCAGTCTTGAAAGAATGCCTTCCAATTGTTAGTTCAAATCTTCCCCTGTGAGAAAAGGTAGACAATGCTAAACATGTTCTACGAACTCTTTCTGTAACGGTAGTCTTCTACCTGGGTGTACACTTTTTGCCAGCGAATGTAGAATATTCTTCATAGTTTTGATATTTTTCAATTAAAATATATTTCTGGCATCCATCACAGATTTACATTCATAAATGCCCAACACTTTTATTTGAATCCTAAAATCATGGAAAAGGAATAGTTTTTATCGTGTATAAATGTAAAACTCACAGATATAGGTTATCACCCCTGAATCAGCTATTAAATATTTATAATTGATTTGTATTCACAAAATATAAGCAAATTCGTCTTGAATTCTAAATATTTTGACTGTAAAGTAGCTCTAATTTTTATTATGCTTATATAAAAATAATAATACGTTATATTGCAATTAATTGAAATCTATTTCAAGCTCAGTAATAGTTTATTTAATTATAGATGATACAAGGCATAAGCGAATGACGCAATAGTATAGGACCTGCGCACAAGGGGGCACAGCGTCTAGTCTATTTAATAAGGAGCGTCTGGTCTATTTAATAAGGAAAATAGAAAAGTAACTTTATTGAGCGGCAATATTCTAAATAGTACCAAAAAGATAATATATAGCAGCCTGGTACAAAGTATACTTCTATCCTCTGAGACTCCGAGCTTGAATTAGACTTTAAGAAAAAAATTTCTTGCCACCATGAATATCAAGCCTTGAAAGAGTTCGAAACGAAGAAATAAGAAAGAAAATGAACGTTTCAAAAAATGTGCTGTAGAAGGTGGAGGAAAAGAGACTTGGATGGTACGGCCATTCAAAAAGAATGGAAGATGGAAGGATGGCTAAAGAGATCCTAAACTAGGAAGCCAAGGGAAGAAGGAGAAGGGGCAGACCCAGAGAAAAGTGGATAGATGACATCCGAGAAATGCTCCACGGTTACGGACTAAGAGAAGAGGATATGCGGGATAGATCCAGTTGTAGGCTGAAATTAAAACAAATATTTGGTTGGGGAAAACCTCAGCATTGAGGAGCTCCTTAAAAAAAAAGAAAAAAAGAAAGAAAAGTAACTGACAAGTATATAATAATAAAAGTAGCTTGCATAAAAGTCGTTTAAATACCACAACTAAGTTGCCGAGCTATAAACATAGCAAACATGGACATAAGTCCGTACGCTAGAGTTGACTCCCATACTATTTAAAATTATTTTGAATTTTATGAATATATTACCGCTGGTTCGGTCACATCACCAGAATATCCGATAACCAGATCCCTGAAAAATATGCGAGCACGATGTGAGGGAAGGTCTGCAGGAAAATGGGGTAGAATGGAGTAGTGGGAGAAGATTGAGCCAGTGATAGGGAAGAGTGGAGGAAACTCTGTAAGGCCTCCGATACCGTCTGTGCGGTAAAAGAGGATCAGATTATAATATGATGAGTATATAAATATATACTTAAAATATATCTTATTTTTTTTAACTTATGTAATGACATTAATGTATACATAGAAGAAACTTCTATAAAAAAATAAATAAATTTTGATTTATATTATATAAAGTCACATGAAAATGACCCTGCCAAATTCATGATAAAAAATAAATATATACTTTATAATAATTAAAATAATAAATTTAATGTAAACAAAAAATTAAACTAAACTAAACAGTTTGACTGTAGTGGGTGATTACAAATACTCTGTAGCTACATGCACTTAAACATAATTGTCAATATTTTCCCACCCCATTACAACCGTTTAAATAATCTATTACCTTTTGAAGTCTCGGACTTGACCTACAAAATGGTAAACATTATCACAGAGAATCTAAAGAATATCTGTGCAATTCTTCACGTCTGACAATATTCAGGTTTAATAATTGTCCACTAAGTTTCATTATAATTTGTGAGTTGTGCCAAGTAGATTTCTATCATTTTTAATCTCTCTCCCAAATTAAAATTGCTGTATATTGCTGTATTAACTATGGAATATGCATTTATTTAAATTAGTTAAAATTCTATCTTAATTTTTTTCTGTTAATTTACTGTAACTTTCTATTATTTTTCTATTAATTTACTGGTTTTTGAGGAGATCATATTAAGATTGAGGCAACGTTAAGATAAGCGAAACTGTTTCTTCTCCCCAAAATTGATGAAACGAACAAGAAGTGGGGGTATACAGAAGGATAGTGTCAAGCGCTAACGCAGGAAAGTAATGACATTATTTACTGTTTCCTTGATGGCTCCAGGCAGAAAATAAACTGGCCTGTCTGGAGCAGGAGCGTGGCTGCAGAAGCTGGACAAAGGAAGAACTGTGGCTATAGGGTGCATCACTGTTTTCCATGGAGATCATCGGTATCATTGAATCTGCTGTCTGGTGGAAATGTGGCAGGGAGAAGTTAAAGACGTGAGGATATTTTCTGATAGTCAGGCTGGTCTAAAGGCTTTGAATTTAACCATGCTAGTGCTCTAAGTTAGTGGGCGAATGCAGGGTAAGACTTAACGGTCTCACTAAGAGAAGCAGAATAGAGCTCTCCTGCGTGTGCGGGCAGCATTTATAGTGGGCTGCCTACAACAACCGTTTTGTAGCCCCGAATCACCAGTAGCCTATACCAAGCAATTTTGCAACAGGGAAGTCAAACAAGACACGGAAGGTTGTCTCTATGCTAAGATATTTATAATTGGTATAACACCAGGGGGATTTGGAAGTATTTTTTCTCCCTGGATAAGATACAAATGAAAGTTATGGTAGGTGTATTGACTAGACACTCTTGGGTACCCAGTCAGGTGTCCGAAATAGGCAGGACGTCAACAAGTCCTTTCTATCAAAATTGTGACGAGGGAGTCAGGGATACTGTGCACCATCACTAGGTAAGTGTCCCCGTTTCATATGCTTGGGGGAATTAGGGATTAAAGATATCTTAAGATATTGTAGCCGAGAGGCTTCTTAAGAACGATTTTTTTTTTATATATTTATTATTTGCTGAATTATCCATTTTAATTTCATGTTTGAAATTCTTTAAACCAATATAAATTTTTTGTTAAATGATTTCTCTAGCTAATATTTTTCTCTAGCTAATATTTTGGGTGCGATGATTAGAAAACTGTCAAAATCGTCTCATTCACTGAACTTTCTGCACATAACTACAATGTATTATTATTATTATATTATTATTGAATTCTGGGTGCCTCTTGGCATGAGATCTAAGCCAATATGGTGTTTTAACTCCAACCCTTCCAGGCTTTCCCATGAAAGTGAGCCGCTCCCAAATATACGAAACATAATACCAGCGAAGCGGCGGACATTGACTAACTAGAATATAAATTCAATGTGAATATAAACAGTGGATCTACATTATTTCTCTTGATATAATATAATTATAATGTGGTGTAATCATAAATATCATGAAGTGTGTTTAAAAAATAAAAATCTTATAAGCTTTTCAAGTTCTCCACAACCAATGAAAATCCCAAACTTAAGCCGCGTAAAATACATTATTAAACGCATTACACTGTTAACAAATATTCAACTTTGTGCTTAATGGGACATGTTTATTAGAGTAATTAAATTACTATTGTATGTTATCAGAATTGTCGCTCTTTAGATGTAGTTAGTTTCTCTGTAAAATGTTCTACAAGAGATAATTTAGATCGATTACAAGATATTATTCCACTTCATAGCAATTGTGTTATTAATATTTTATACATTTTAATGCATTAAATTCTTCTTTTAAAATAATAATTGTAACTAATGATTTTGTATAAATATCAATTATTAATCCATTATTTTCGCAAGGTTTTCTTATTTCATGATTTATTCTTATTTTATGTTCCATTAAATTTGCAGGCAATATTTATGGAAAATTCAAAATAAAATTTATTTCACTGATTTATTATTACTTTCTCTTACTATATCCTAGTTAAGAGAAAGTACTGTAATCTTGTCAAATTTTCGATATCGCGTTTTCACCGGAAATATCCGTTTTGATGTCCTCTGAGTGGTTTTTAGAAAATGGTCTGTGTATGTGTGTGTCTGTGAACAGCATAGCTCTAAAATGGAAAATCGTAGAAAGTTTAAAGTTGATATTCCGTTTAGATTATCACCATGGGATCCGACAGTGGGTCACCTGTCAAAATTCTCAACCGGAAGTACCACTTTACTAGTGTCTTTTTTTTTTTTTTTTTTTTTTTTTTTTTTTTTTTTTTGCTATTTTCTCAAAAATAGCTCTGACGATTTTCTTGAAACTTATTAACATACAATTAACTACAACTTCTATTTGAAACATTTCTCCGGGAAAATTCATTTAAGAGCAGTTTTTGGAGTAGGGGTGGGGTTAGGTTTTCCTCTAAAGTGCTATTCCAGTTTATTATACAATTCTGTCACCTAAATAATATTAATTAGAATTGAATATTTTGCTGAAATTCCGAGTTTGAAAAAAAATCGGATGACCGGAAGTGCATTTTTACAGCAATGTATTTTTCAGTTTTCTGGTATTTTTTTCGAAAACCGCTCCAACGATTTTTCTTAAAGTATAACGTAGGTATATGTACTATACCATATGAAGTATTACAACTTTTATTTGAAACATTTCTCCTGATCATGTCATTTAAGGGAGCTTGCTTTTAGGAGTGGAGTTATGTTTTTCTCTAAAATGCTATAGTAGTTGGATTATACAATTCTACGATCAAAACAAAATTGATTGGAAATATATAGATGGCCAAAATTTCGAGTTTCAAGAAAATTAGTAAACCGGAAGTGCGCTTTATACTGAAAAGTGTTTTCAGTTTTTATTGAATTAACTACATATAGTTTTAGACATCAAGAGTTGTTTATTATACACCAAAACTAATTTAATAAATTTGAATATTCGGCCATTTTTTTTTTATTTTTTTATTTTTTTTTTTAATCGCCACCATTTTCAACTTATTAAATACTAGAAACCCTTTATACTAACACATTTTACAAACAAATAAATTAATACCTGAAAAATAAATATTATTTGAAATTTTTTAATAAAAAAACTTCTATCCATGTTGCTAAACTATAAACTTAACAACAAATTCAATATTTAATCTTATAACAATTTATTAAAATTTCTCTCAGTTTGTATATATACTTATTTAAACAGTAATAAACAAACAATAAATGATGGAGAAGTTAAATAACTTCGCTATTATTTCTGTTCGTCCAACCGTTATATTATTAATTAAATTCATTCCGTTCCCTAGACTTTACTTTTTACGTTTTCTTTTCTATTTCTATATCAAGGATTTTCTTTCATTTACCTAATCACACCTAGGATTAATATTTTTTGGGAAAAAAAAGAAGATTATTTAAAGATAATTAGACGAATGCGAATGATAATTGGATTATCATTAAAACTTGATCTTCAGGGATCTGGCTATCCTTACGGGGTATTCTAGGCCTAACAACACAACAGCGGCTTACACTAACTAACACCCCTATCACTCACAGAATTTTATAGGACTTAGTTAAAGAGTTACTTGACGTGTAGCAACTATTTATCCACACACAAAATTCTAGCACATCACAAACCCACACACGCACACACACATTTACTTTACACTTTGTTCATGACTACTAGATGACTACATTCGAAATATAAAACATTGACACCAAGGGAGTCAGTCACTAGAGAACTTTCAGGTCATAGTGGATTATTTGGCTTTATAAGCCACTCTCTGTGGTTATAAAGTTTAGCTAATCTATTTGGATAGGTTTTCCCCAGGATAGATTTAGGAAATAATCGTTAAGCCTTTTTATTGTTCTATTTTTCTTCCTTTTGGGGGGGGGGGGACTTTTTTTTAAGAAACGGCTTCCTGGTTTGCTCCATCTTCTTTAACTTGAGTGTTTCCAGGAAAATATTTGTTTTAAGTTTCTTTGGCCCGCAAGTTGTATATGTTGCATGCAGTTACTTGGGGAGTAGCGACCCCACGGGTTGCCACAGCTCCAATCCTCTATGCATTTCGTCAGAATGGTACAAATACACTTAAACTACATACACTCTTTACACTTTACAGACAAGGACAAATACAGTACACAAACTAGGGTCTCCGTCCCTAGTTAATTGGCGTAAACCAAGGGAGAAGGAAGGGACAAGCTCAGTGGTAGCGCGCTGGAGTAGCAAGCTGCCCTTAGATTTTCTCTTCCTAGGAGATTCTACAACTCACTGTCCGGTGATGGGCAGTGTTGTTTGTAGCTAGAGAACACTGCTTGGAAGCAGGAGGCTATGCATTGGAGAAGGCTCCAGGGGGGCACAATAGATTTTTCACGTCGCAGTGCACTAACCTCCTACAACTATCTTCAATCTACAAGGTTCTTTGAGTAAGAAAACCATTTTTTTTTATATATAGTATCTGTGGGTGTGTATTTGAACAAAATTACTTGAAAATGGAAAAATTTACAAGAAGCTCTAACTTGAGTTTCCATATAGACCCCACCCCTAAAATCTCCCTTAAATGACATGATCAGGAGAAATGTTTCAAAATAAAAGTTGTAGCTCTTTATATGTATAATACACATACCTTACATTATACTTTTAAGAAAATTGTTGGAACGATTTTTAAGAAAGTACCAGAAATCTGAAAAATACATTTCTGTAAAAACGCACCTCCAGTAATCTGATTTTTTATTATCCTGAACAAAAGTTTTTAGTGTTAAAAATCCGTCCTCCAGAAGCATAATTTTATTAATTTTTTTTTTTTTTCACTTTATCGCGATTTATTTGTAAAATTCTTTTCTTCTGCAATAGCTAAGTCCCGTTAGATAAAAAGGTTCATTCCCAACTATGCTCTCACTTAAATCCATTAAGCCAAGTCATTTTAATCATAACTGTTCCCTCAACCCACACCACGACGACAACTGAAGCGACGGAGGCCTCGCGATCATCTGCTTACATAGTCCGCTGACTTGTTAGGATATTTGTGAATCTCCATGAGCTTAAAGGATTATCACGGATGGCCCAGGACATTCATGTCAATGATCTTATGTGTGTGCCTTCGGCTTTCAGCCAACGCACACATTATTTACTTGTAATCTGTTTTATTTGTTGCATGTACATTGTTTGCAATTTTATAAATCAATAGTAATAATAATAATAATAATAATATTAATAAAAATAATAAAAAGAAAAATTACTAGGAGTAAGAGAAAGTAAAAAAAAGAACAAGGAGTTCTGAATTCCTATTATTTTATTCATTTTATCAAACTGAAATAGAACGAATAGTTTTTATTTTCCATCTCGCTTTCTTCTATTCGCTTATATTCTTCTGAAGTTACCTTTCTTATAAAATTGTAATACGTAACTCACAACTTCAAACATTTCAGAATCCATGTCCGAATAAACTTTTTTTTTTTCTTCTTTTTTTATTTTTATTTTGAGCATAGAATCCACTATACAAACTTTTGAACGTTTAAAGTTGGGTCAGCCTGTATAAACTTTTTTGGAAGAGCAATCAGATATTAAAGCTTCTAGAAAAAGAAGCATTGCTTCTTTTATAACTGTTATAAAAACTCAACAAGGCTTTCTTGTAAATACTTGTTTTGAGCTCGAACCAAGTGTTTTTAGCGAATACACCAAGTGTTTTCCTTTATATATGTATATACATATGTGCACTATAGATGTATGCAATAACTCAAAAATGGGAAATTGCAGCAAGCTCACACTTGATCATTCTGTTTTTCAGACTGCAAACTATTTATCTATCGCAATAGACTTTGTTATAAACAGAACTGCTTATATATTTTATTTATTTATTTATTTATTTGTATATCCAGGCTGAAGCCTATCACTTAAAAAATATTATAAACATCTAAGCTATAAATAAACTATTTATAAACTAATAAGCTACTTACATACATATAAACTCTATACACATAATAACAAAATTATTATTGTCATATATAATAAACATTTTATAATAATACAATTTAATATAAATCACATTTGAAGAATTATAATCTTACTGAACAGAAACTATCTATTGAAAATGATTTGAAAAGTAAAATAAATATAAAATATATATGAAATTTTAATATAGAAAAGTTATTAAGAAAGTTAAGAGTCTCATTTTAAAAATATAAAATATAATATTTATCCACACATATATAAAAGCAAAAAAAAAATCATTTTTGAGTAATTATAGTAAAACTGTGAAAAACTAGACAAATTTAATTAATTTTCAGAGTTGTTTTAGTATTTTTCTGACTGAACTGCAGTTTATGGAGAAAATATCAATTCTACTGCTGTGCTGGTTACAGTTATTCATAATTCTATTTATGTTAGAATATTGTTGATAATTATATCTTTGGTGACTTATTTCAAAGGGAAGGATATTACAAGTATTATAGGAAGGGACATTGATATTAATTAGGGATAGGATATCAGTACAGTCTATTTCACTGTTTACTATTTGGAAACGGAAAAGGATATCGAAATTGTGTCTTCTATTAGAAAGAGTGTTTAAGTTGAGGAAACTGAGCAAAATTTCATAGTTTATATCTTTGTATTGTAGTCCTATTTTGTATGCAACCATTCTGAGAAATTTGTTTTGAATTTTTTCAATGGAGCCAGAAAGGAGTTTGTAATATGGTGACGTATTCTAATTGAGATCTTACTAAGAAGCAGTAACGATTACGCACGGAAGAGATTTTTTTGAAATATTTAGTGTGTCTGCTCAAAAAAACCGAGGGTCTTTAGAGATTTGTGACGTATATTGTCGATATGGTTAGTGAAAGTGAGTGAAGAGTCAAAATTTACACCGAGATCTTTAAATGCATTAGTAACCTGTAATGCACTGTGTCGCAAATTTTGTAATCAGAGTGAATTTTCCTGTTTCCTCTGTAGTAGTTCATCACAGAACATTTATTCACATTTAGTCTGAGGAAATTTTTATCACATCACTCGACTAATTTGTTGATATTTTGTTGTAAAATATATGTATCACTCTCACTTTTAATAGATTTAAAAATTTTCAGATCGTCTACGTACAGTAGAAATTTAATGTCATGGAAAACATACTGAATGTCATTAATGTATAAATTAAAGAGAAGGGGACCTAAGCAAGAGCCTTGTGGTACTCCAGATTTTGCTTCAAATAAATAAGAAGATAAAGACGAATTAAATTTGATACAATAAGACCTATTCGTTAAAAAACTACTTAACCAATTCAGGAACGATCAATGGAAACCGATGAGTGAAAGTTTATGGATGAGGCAAGAAATATTAACACTGTCGAATGCTTTAGATATGTCTGTGTACACAACATCAACTTGGCTGCCATCTCTAAAAGCATCTAGAACAACCTAATTCTGAAATAAAAATAGGTTGGTAGTTGTAGATCTGCCATTAACAAAGCCATGCTGTTCTTTAATGATGATTTTACTATAAAGTGGAGCTAAAATATCATGTATTAATTTATCTAGGAGTTTAGGAATAACTGATTGGTTACTAACTGGTCTATAATTAGCGACATCAGAAGGATCACCTGATTTGAAGGTTGGTTTAATGATCAGGAAAGACACCAGTTGCCAATGATTTATTATAAAGTATAAATAATGGATAGAACAGGTCAGGGCAGTTTTTTAAAATGTAAGCTGGTATACCATCGGGTCCAGTGCTGGTATGAACATTTAAGTTAAGAATAGCCGATGATACATTATGTAAAGACAGATTAAGAGAGGACAAATTAAATTCGTAATTAAGGTAGAATGTATTTTCGGTGGAGTTTTTTGGTGAAGGATTAGAATTTTTGTAAATGGAAGAGAAGAACTGTTGGAAGAGTTTAGCAGACTCTGAACTATTGTCACTGTAATTATTTAAGTATTTCATACAAGTAGGAAGTTGCAGTGATTTTCTAAAATTATTTACAAAGGATCAAAAGTATTTACTTTTGTTGCTAGAAGTCTGTTCCACATAAGAGAAATAATTAACATAAAGATTTTTGTTTAATTTTTTGCATTCGGCTTTAAAATAGGAAAACATTTTGTAATCTGTTATAAACCGGAATTTTTATAAATCCGATGATAGAGTTTCTTTTTGCTAATTAGCATCTTTAGGTCTGAAGTGAACCACGGTGGATAAGTAAAGTTTTTTGAAGTTGTCAATGGAAAAAATTTTTCAATAGCGTTACCATGTTGTAGAAAGAAGTTACAGAACTATTGATATCATGTGAACATGACAATATACCGTCCCAGTCAACAGATGAGAAATACTGATTCATGGCGACAAAATCAGTTTTATTAAAGTTGTAGCAAACTTTAGATGATGATGAGTTAGTATATCCATTAACTGGAAATTTGGCCAAAATAGGAGGATGATGGGAATCTGGCGGGACAAGAAAGAGATCGGAAGGGCATTCTGTCACTTCAGATTTATCAACTGAGCATAGTACAAGATCTAATATTCGATTATTCGAATTTTTTAGAAAATTAATTTGCTTTAGATTGTGATAGGATATGAACTCTATTAAGGATTGTTCATTTTGTGATAACCTAGAGCTAACATAAACAGGGTATGTCCAATCTATATGTGGAAGATTATAGTCCCCTATTAATATTAATTTACACTCAGAATTGTTCACCATAAATTCATCAATTTTATCAAGTAGACTAGAATAAATTTCTTGATTACAGTTTAGTGGAATATAAGTACATCCTAATAATATTTTCTGATTCTTAAATACTAATGATACAAATAAATGCTCACCTAAATTATCACTCAAGTCAATCACAGTCTGATAACTACGTATTCTTTTATTTACAGCGACTAGAACACCACTATCCCGAGCACCTTTGTCCAAAGATCTGTCATGACGATAGACACTGTAGTCATATTGAAGTCCAAGTTCTGCGTTAAGAATGCCGTCATTTAACCATGTCTCAGTCAAAGCTATGATGTCATTTTCCATTATCGATATATTTATGTGATTCATGTGCCACGTATATTTTGATAATAGATTGACATGTTGACTTCATTAACTAGTTTTTTGAGGATTTAACTATTTTGGGGCATCCATTGACAAACGTGATAGTTAAGTCAGGTTCAGAGGCTTTTCTGCTATCCAGAGTTTGGCGTAATTTTTTAAGGTATTCTCTTTGGGCTGGAGTCTTATCGTAGCCTGTAGTATATCCTGCTTGCAAAGGTATACGTCTTTTACAAGCTAAAATGTTGTGTGCCATGATAGAATCCTTGAAGATTACTTTAATCGGTCTCGGTCCTACTCTACATATATACATAAACGTGTAAACAAACGAAGGACGAGCATACAAAATTGTGCAAGAATGAACATAAAGACTATGTGGTCTACTAGACCAACAACAATGTATAACCTAGCACACATACATACCTCACACAGTCAATAAATACAGTCATACATTACACATGCATACCAGACTAGACCTAGGACTCAATATTCTTGAGATATCTACTAAAATTCAACAGCTGCCCGATCTAACGCAAACAGGATATGCGGGAATAGAGGGTAGTGAGAGGGCGGATCGGCTGGCTAGGGAGGGATCCTCTTTACCTTTTAGCGGTCCCGAGCCAGCTCTTGCCGTCACTAAGAGGTTTTGTGATCATCTGATCAGACTTTGAGAGACGAGGGTTTTGGAGAAATGCTGGGAGGACACGAAGGGGTGCCACCAGGCTAAAAGATTTATAAAAGGAACCAGGCATGGGGTTTCAGATTACCTCGTGTCCCTGAGCAGGACAGGACTGAGGACTCTGGTGGGTGTAGTGACTGGACACACTGGGTGTCTAGTCACTTGCATACAGGGAGGACGTCTAGTCCCATTTGTCAGAATTGTGATGATGGAGTTACTGGAGTGAACTGTGTACCACTACTTATGTCAGTGTCCCCATTTCGCTGGTACTGGGTTTCGTGTATTCGGGAGGGCTCCATTCTCGCGGGATTGCCTGGGTGAGTTGGAGTTGAAAAATGTCTTGGGATATTGCAGATTGACTACCGGGGGGAGATCATTTAGGGGGATAAAAGCCATATAGGCTTAGATCCCAAGCCATTAGGCATCCGGTTCAATAATAATGTAAACAGGCCAATGACCAACAATAGATTACTATCATGCAAATCATTCACTCCGCCTATCCAAGTGAAAGACTGATTATTCTGTTTAGATACCACTTTCGCATCGGATACAAATCATGTCTGTCAAAATCATGTACTGCATCTTTACTGATTAGTTTTTGGAGTTTTTCGCGATTTTCTCAAAATGGCTCCAATTATTTTCTTTAAACTTTACATTGTAACGACACTGATTAAGACCTATATTCTTTTTTAAAATCTATGGTCATTGGCGCCCGGAGCCTTCTCAGTGCACTGCCGGCCTCCGGACAGTGTTCTCTCGTTACAGACACAGTGAGCTGTAGAGGCTCCTAGAAAGAAAAAAATCTAAGGGTTGCACAGCTGGACCCGAACCCAGGTCCTCCGAGTGAAAGTCCAGTACGCTATTCCTTTCCCTACAACCTATATGATTTATTATTATTTTGTTGTTTTAATCTATTAATATAAAATTATAATAACGGTTGAAGTTTGGCTCAATAAAATATAACAGAAATTTTTAATGTAAACATTAACCCATAGCCATGTTAATCAAGGTCTTCCGTGCAGCCTACTATCACCGGGATTCCCGATAAGCATTTTTGCGGGGAGCCTTTCATCTTCCATTCTTTCCACATGGCCCAACCACCTGAGCCAGCCTTTCTTGATAAAAGTAATAAGATCTCGCTGGTCAAATACTATAAGTAATACTAATCAATTACAATAAATCCACAAGCTCCCTATTCTTTCTTGCTCTTCATGGGGGGACCATTCTCCATCACTGCACCAAATATCTTTCTTAGAATTTTCGATTTCCATATTCTTATCGATTTTCTACGCAAAAGACACAAAGTTTCACTGGCATTTGTTACCATCGGCCTCGAGATAGTTTTTTTCTAAATTTTAGTTTTGCTTTTCGTGAAAGTGATATAAAATTCTTGTATATATAACAGATATTTTTTTGGTACTAACTGAATTTGCGATTGACTATATTTTATTAATGTATCTCTGGATACTAATATATGAAGGGTTTATATTAAGAGGTTAATATATTTTAAATATGTATTACATGCGAAGTTAGTGCTTTATCCACATATATCCAAACTAATGAGGTTACTATTAAATTATTCTCTTAGATCCTTAAAGTTTCATTTTATCAGACTAAGACGCTGTGTTTCTCAAAAATCTTGAACCCCAAAAGATATTAGAGAGCTGAAGATTTATTCTAAATTTAAACAATTTGTCTGGCAAATTACATTCTCAGGTGAAGTTAATAATTTTGACTGACATTTCAGATTTCTTTTAAATTGCGTCGTAGATTTCTAAATACATTTGGATTAAGTCTTATAAATATATTATTTCTTTTCTAACACTGGTACATATATTAAGTCATTTCTGCATCAACGCTAGGTTGCCAAAATGATACGGTAGAGGCAAACATATGAACTAGTTCAATTGGTAGTTTTGTCTGAATGACTGTCGGCCATTTATAAATCGCTATTATACACACACATACATATATATACAAACACATATACAGACACACATACCCAAACACAAATATTTAGATACATACAAATACAGTACAAACCAAATTAGTTTAGTATATTGTCATTTCAACAAGGTCCCCGATTAGTGTTGCCCCCAGCAGTGTAACAAATACACCAAATTCAGGCAAATAAACCGCCCTTCTCATCCATCACCAGCCTCCACTGAAAATACTGTACACTACCCATTTATTTAAACTTAATGTTCAATGGCATACATACTGTTAAATTATTTAATTAATAAATTTGTTATTATATATATTGTTAACAAAAATAAAAAACAATTATATAAAATTTAAAAGATGAAGTCAGAAGTAAACTATAATTATTTTTCGCTAATTTACTTAATTAATTCTCATAAAAAAATGAAGCGATGTTTTTAGCGACCACTCTGCGTTGGTCATCCTATTGGTTAATTTTCGGGTACAGATGAAGCACATTCGAAGAATGCGATGCCAAGGCTTTTTAGCCTTCGGCAAGAAGTAGTGGGGATTATAGTGTTGGCATAATTTGGTGAAAAATTTAATTGAACAGGACTGGGCGAGATTAAGGAAAAATGGGATTTTTGATCAGTGGGCACAAAAGCTAAGGTCCTATGTACCTAATATTCATCCTTAATGACATTATAATTATAATTGTCAGGGCCTGGGAAGACGAGGTTCCTTGAAGTGGGTATCCGCGAGAATGATCTGTACGAAGGAGCCTCTCGGACGGTTTAGGGCTTGCTTGTGAGTACAAGACGTTAAGCGGGGGATTTTTTTTTACATGGGTTGCGGTGAATGAAGGCCCTTGGGAACACTCTCCCTTTTATATTCCATTCAATGGACTTCACGAAGTGGATTTTAATATTCACCCTTTTTGCTCGCAACAATATTAAAGACTTTTCTTAAATTTAGCAAATTAGAAAACATATATACTATTAATACTTTAATTTGAAACAGGAAAATTGATTTTAAGAAATTCTAGAGATCTAAGATTTAGACATCTTTGTGGCAATGCTATTTTGTATAAATTTACTGTTACTGATGGAAATATATGGGCAATCTTCGTGCCCGCGAGTTTAACTATGCATTACCCCCTCTGTCACACTCCCTGCAGTGTATTCACAATTTGCGCGCCAATTGGGGCAACAAAGTTTCCCTCTGTGCTGAAATCCAAGAAAGCTGTTTCAAGAGCCACAAGAAATGGGAATAAAAACCGGCCATCCTGAGGGCATATCGCCAAATCACCAGTTCAACTTTGATGACTTAAAATGTCCAAGATCAATCTTGAAGGTTTCATCAAGCTAGCTATCATTAGAACAAGTAGGATTTCTCCGATGACTCATATCAACCAATGTTACCAAAGTCGCTCGGCCATTCTACCCACTATTTACGAGTGGGTTACGTCTTCATACTTAGTAAATCGTAAAATATAAATTGTGAGTACAGTGCTCTCGTTAAGTCTACCAAACACTTCCTATCACCGAAAAATGATCTGTAAAGGCGTCTAAGGCGTGAACATTTAAGGATGTTTTTACCTTGACTCGATGAAGGTACCTTCGCTTCCAGAGCATTAAAATAAACAATATTAGCCTAGGACTTTCCCATTATAACTTTGCTCATATAGGGCTCATACTTTCAACTAGTTAGTGACAACATATATATATATATATATATATATATTTATAATTATACTTACATATAAAATTGGGACTTAATAAAAACTGAATGAACACTTTTTTTTAATTGCTTTTTCTGTTTCAAACTTTAATGCCATAATACAAATTAGTTACAAATTATAAGTGATAAAAAAAAATTGAAATAAGTGAAAATAACCACATTTATAATTTCATTTCGTTGCATCTATGAATGGTTCATTTAAACTTATAATTGCTACGCTTTCAGATTTCCTGCTGATTCGTAAAATGTTTTTAAGATTAAGTGGTTGAGTTGGTAGATGAGATGTTATTGGTGTGTGGTTATAGAAAGAGAGTTCATCATTCATAAAGGAGAAGTGGAGTTTGGTACTTTGGTAGCTCCTTGTAAGGCATAGTCTGTCAAGACTTTTAAAAGGGTCGTACCCCCCATAAATGAGCGATTCATGAATCAAAAAAAAAAAAGTGCCCAGCCAGTATTTCACTCATGCTGACTCTTCTCTCTCTATAGAGTTCGCTCAATAGCCTTTTCCTGCTCAGTTGTATATGATGAACGCGGCAGCTCTTCTTTCCACTCTCTGCTGCCCACATGTTCTCTCTTAACTCTGAACGTTATAAATATTTCTACCTAAAGTGGGTTCCGCTTCATTTTATTTCATTACAACCCATTTATATAATATAAATGCATTTTTTTTTTTTAAATAAAACACTTTAGAAAAAACATCATTGTTGGGTCCTTAAAATTAAAAAAAAAAAATAAGAGAAAGTAATAAAAATACATTAAATGCATTTCTCTTTTACGTATACAATAAGATTTTTTCTGTACATCTTTCAAAGGATGCGCTTCCTGATTTAAGCATAGAAAAAGCTAAAAAAAATACTCTAGAATTGGGTCAAAATGAATTTTAAGGAAGAAGCTAGTTATAACACAGAGTTAAAAAAGTTGTGTTAAAATTGACTGTTAGACTTTACTGTTTACCGCATTGTTTCTTGAAGCATGTTGAAAAATTTTAAATTCAAAATTAGACTAAAATCTGATTTAGTAATTTTTTAAGATGATTATGGAAAAATTAGTCATCACTGTTGAATATGTTGAAATGTGGTTGGTGGTGTTGTATGTTTGTGTAGTGGTAGCTTGTGGCGTGAGCGGTTTTGTAAAGGGGCTTGTTAGTATATAGGTTTAAGAGAGTGAAGTATCAGCAATAAGAAAGTAAAAACACTGTTAGATTAAATTAAATATATTCTTTAAAGATATTTAAATGCTATTCAATAACACAGCAATATTAATTAATTTACTGCAATTACTTGGAATAAACTCTTATGTTTTGACTTATAACTGGCACAGTCCTGATGTGTTCTATTTCGGTGTCTACAACAAACTATCTTGTTTGAGAGGAGAATGCAGACAGTCCGAAAGAATGCCTTCTCTTACAAAATAGTTGGCCAAGTGGCATTGTATTAATTTAACGGATTCTTGTACCTTTGTCTATTTATACCAATGATCTTAAATTATAGTACCTGGCTCTTTTCGCGGCACTAAGAGACATTTAAAATATTAAGAAAATTCTATTTTTCTAACTATAAAATATTCTAAACTATTATTCAAAACTATCATTTTCTTTAATTATTCTTTCTTCCATTACAATGTGGATGGGTCCGTAATGCTGGATAACATCTGGTATTTATCCATCATAGCATGCATATTTATAGTGTTCCTTACCGGTTTTGGATTTTTCATGTTTCGGAAATGTGAGTTTAACAGAAACATTAAGTTGAAGTGAGAACTCTCTTTACGTACTTGGTGAATTTACTCTGATGATGGATGAAAATCGGAAACCGGCCAGGAACACTATAAATATGCATGTGTTACAACGGATAATATACCAGAAATTAGTCATGATTAATTATATCGTTAATCGAAATATATTTTTCAAATATTAGTCAAATCAATTAAGAATAATAATAGATATTTGTACACACGTTGAAGTAAAGCATATTGATATTTCGATTATCATATTATCACCGTATCTGTGTGATGGATGCAAGAAATTATATCTATTTTAATTGAAGAAAATTATAAGAAAAATGCCAGCTTGTTGGCAAAAAGGGTAACCCAGGTAGAAGAAGTACATGAACCTTATTAGCACTGTCTATCCTTTATTCTCACAGGGGAAGATTTGGACGAACAATTAGAAGACATTCTTTCAAGACAGTCTGACTGTGCCAGTTTTAAGTTAAAACATAAGAGTTTATTCCAACTAGTTCCCGTATACTTATAAGCATATTGCTGTGTTATTGAATAGCATTTAAATATCTTTAAAGACATTTAAACCAGTGTTTTCTTAATTATTTCTTATTACTTCTCTCTTACACATATATACTCACAAGCCCTTTTACTAAACCGCTCATGCTACACACGCTACTACCACAAACACACCATCACCAATAACATTTCATCTGATACAAATTTTCCGGGCAAAAAACTTCATCAACCGGGGAAATGTACAACTTTATAGAATATTTTTTTTTTTCAGTTTTTCAGAATTTTTTCCAAGAAGAGTCAAACAATTTTTTCCTTAAATTTCTACATATATAAATTGCGTATAATTTTTATTTGAAGTATTTCCAATTTTTTATAGAGAGTTCTGTGGGGCGGGAACAGTAGCGTTATGCTGCTTTGCTTTTCTCAAAAGTGTAACTTTAAAAAAGTCTATGATTTTAAAACCTATATAATATTAATATGCATTAGAATCATTGATAGAATACTAAATTTGAGGAAAACCTGTTAACCGGAAGTGAGACTTTAATAGAATTGGTTTTTGACCTTTTTTGGAAATTTTTTTACGAATACGATTTTCTAAAACGATTTTCTTTATATATATTTAAAAAAATTTTGAAACAATTTTCCAAAAAAAAAAAAAAAATGATCTTAGAGATGTTATTTTTAATGAAGACAACATATTTCTCTATACTAATACTAAGCAATAAGTAAAATTGTAATGATACCGTTAAATATCATAAAACTTTACGATAATTTGTAAGTCCAATATACTGAAACTTTTCCACATAGACAAACCATGAAAGTAAACTAGCGAGAAGGAAATAGTTGTGTTTCCAATTGCAACTGACAGTTTAAAGGAAAGTTTCCCAAGGAAGTAAAGATCTACAGTTGAAGCTGTACTTGTTTTCCTTCTTACATGCTTTGTACAACACTTAACTACTATTAAATAAAAGAACTTTACTAAAAATAATACCTACTTATAAGAAGTTATATAAAAATCTTACGAGCAGAACTAAAATATAAATAATATATAAATTAAACAACTTAAAAAGTCTTTGAATATTTCATATTTTTTATAATTTTCATCATCCAATGGATGGTTGTAAAATAGTATGACGAACATTTACCGATTTTTTTTTTTTAATGATTAACCCTATCGATAAAGGTGCTTTTTACTCCAATGGCCAGTTTCATAGTCTGAAATAATTATCATTAACATACAAAGATTTTTTATTAACTTTCGGTTCATTAATTGGTTTATATTTAAACTTTACTTTGTTTATTACTTGCTTGTACCTAACATTTTTTTTTGCATTCTGAAGAGGAATTGTGGATTTACAATAGATAAAATTGAGTTCACTTAAACAGGTTCATCTTTTTCATAGAGGTTGCAATAAAGTTGTATAGTAGCGCAAGAAGATTAATTGAAACTCTGGTCTGGTAAACTTGTCTCCCCCCCCCCCAACATTATTGTTACAGTAGTTCGATCCTGAACTCCACCCAGAAGGGAAGGTAGTATGTTACTTAATCACAGATCTCAACCTTACTGCAAATATTCCAATCTACCAATAGGATGAACATATAATGGGGTTGTTGAAGGAAAAAAATGAACTGGTTTGAATAAATTAACAAGATATGGTTAACACTGTGTAATATTACGATAAGTGACACTGACTGCCTGGACTTTACACTTGAAATGATAGAGTAAGGTAGAGTGGTAAAGTATGACACGTAGTGACTGGCGAGTGACCTCAGTTGTGTGAACTGTCCTATATCTGTGTCCAGTCGCTGTATTTATGTAATAATATCCAAAGAGTGTATTCGTAGCAGAGAAAGAGAGACAAAGTGCCAGGACCACTCTCTCGAACTAGAGTGAGAGAAACCACATAAATACAGCGACGGGGCACAGATATACGACAGTTCACACAACTGAGGTCACTCGATAGTCACTACGTGTCATATCCTTTACCATTCTACCTTACTCTCTCATTTCAAGTTTAAAGTCCAGGCAGTCAGTGTCACTTATCTTATTATACAGTGTTAACCATATCAGTGTTAATTCATTCAAACCAGTTCATTTCTCTCCTTGAACAACCCCATTATAAACACAATGGACACTTCCTAACACTAACACAATAAAAATAGGATCTTCTATTTAGAACTATTTGGATGCAAATAAACGTATTACACTCAATCTTAGTATTATCACAACACACACTCAGTTCCATTATATGATTTTTTTTTTTCAACTTTTACAGACACCAGCTCCCACTATGTATGTAGAAACAGAGACATGCCAAATAAGCTGCAGTAGATCTACTAGAGCAGTGATGGCAAACTTATGGCAGGCGTGCCCGAAGTGGACCGAACGAAAATTTTATTAGCTGGTGAACGATTTACAAAAGATATCTATTTAGCTTCAGTCAATGAACCAAAACACACACACACACACACACACACAAAGCGTACAACTTGCATTCTGCAACCTGTTACTAAGAGTTTTTCCACACGAATGGAATGAAGAATTAATTGTGCCTTTGAATTTCACTGCTTCGGGTCAAGTTTGACGTCGTGTCCTTTTTATTTTGAAGTTTCCCGGATTTTTTTTATTCTCAACTTTACTTCTGCTTATGCTTACAAGTGGATTAATTTTTGAAATGAATTTTATAAAAGATAAACTCTTTCCATTTAGATCGATTGATGAATCCTACCTCGACGTGTATATTGCTAACAATAATAAAATATAAAGTGTTTAGTATTGAAGATACAACAGCAAAATTCACATTAATAAAAGCATTTGTATGCGATTATATAATTTATTTGTTATTACTTTATTTGTTGGACATTCCATTGCTAATTTTTATAATTATTTAAAAAAAAAAAATGGCAAAAATTTAATGTTTTATTAACTTTCTTCCCTTCTGAAAACTGTCCGGCAAGGCGATAATTTTAGCATGTGCACGAAATAAGGGTTCGCATTTCAAATAAACAAAAAAAAATGATAGCCTATCAATTTCGAATTTTTCATATTTATCTATCTGATTAACTGCTGAATAAAAAGCTATTTGAAAAAGACTGGAAATTTACACCAAATTTTAGTATAATTAAACTGCGCTTAATTGAATTTAATCTCTCACTCAATTATAGAATTTTGACTGTAGTTCTTAAATTTTAAAACTGATAAAACTTTTATATCATGAATCTAATTTTTTGTTACTATTATTATAAGTGGAGATGAAGGGAAAATTTGAATTTTCAAAAATACAGGTTTGTATATTATTAAAATAAGAACGATAATTGGAAAATCATCGGTTGTCTTTTAGCAAATGGATTTATGAGAAAGGCATAGGATTAAGGGCAGATCACATTTTAATCACATCAGCTTAAATTGTATGAAGGTAATTAGGGATTAGGAGAAGCTAATTATTTTTCTACGGTACATTAGTTTTATAAATAGAAAATTACAAGCATAAGTCTACGAATTTTTAATAAGTAAAAAGTGGGGAATAAGACACAAACTTAGACTCTATTCAATGAAAACTTATCAATCAAAACGCCTTTCCAAGACAATCTTACCAAGACAGACTCTTTCCCCATTAAGCAATCTTGGCAAAGTTTCTAAAGACATTAATAAACCTCTCATCAGAAGATTATCTAAAATATAGAGAAATGGAAGCAGTTTTAAAAGTTGATTAAGTGATAAGGTTAATGGGGAGTCAAAGAAAGCCAATTAATATTACAGCTAAAGCTGTGTTTGGGGGGGTAGCCTATATAAGAAAAGAAAAATGACTATAGAAAAAAAAAAAAAAAATGACGATAGCATTTATAAAACGGATGATGGAAGAATCATCGATTTAAAAACACCATGTAGAATGTTTGTGTATTAGTATTTAGGAAGAATGTTATATATGGTGGACTGTTTGGCGTACGAAGAGGGGTTTTGGGTGGAGATAGAAAGGCAGTGCGTGTCTGGACTGTATCTTGCAGAATTATAAACTGTACATCATAAAAGTGTGGCGGCACAGTAGGCAGAGGAGTGGAGAAAACTGGCCATCCTTACGTACACTGGCCCCCATGAGCACACACAGAGGTCTGGTTTTTGTGTACGTATGTTCGTATGTTTGTGTTTGGTGAGGCTGTGCAGTTAGGGAAAGTTAGTGAGAATATAACGTCTCAAATATTTGTACTCCTTTATCTATATCCTACCAGGGGTGTACACACACACCCCCCTTATTCACTTCGCTTCACTCTTCTCTCCATCTCTCTTCCTCACACTAAATATCACATCGCACTTCCTCTTTTTTCTTTCTTCCCTAGAAATGTACACTATTAAATGACAACACTAGCCGACATAATAAAAATTGGTAACGCTATCCAAGCAATAATATTATATAACATCTCTTTTCACACTATATTTTGGTAGAAAATTATTTTGCTGCCTTTAAGAATATTTTGTCTCTCTCTCTCTCTCTTCTGTGACATAAAACAAAAGTCATTTGAATCGTCTGAATGAAGAAGTGATTGACAAAGGACTACCAGGAACCGCAATTTAATGAGTTGAGAACAAGTTGAAACTTGAAATTTATTTATCGGAACATCTGAACAATTTTGTACTTTCTCTTACTGCGTAAGGAGAAGTCGTGTGAATTTTTTTGAAATAGAGTATTCATCGGAAATACATGTTATCTTACAAATAAGATAACGTAAAAACCTGTGCTACTTGACATAGAAAAAGTCTTCGATCCTGTCTGGCATACGAATCTTTTCTTCCGCCTAATCGAATACAACTTCTCTCTATAACATATCAACATCCTTCACACATACCTTCACTAACAGAAAGTTTTACATCCAGGAAGAAAACGGCCATCTATAATCCTACACAATAACAACAGGCATTCCACAAATTACTAGCCTAGATGTTTATGAGTCAGTCTTGCATTTCCTATAACGACACTCTAGACAATATAAAACAAATTCCTGAGACTTCTTACTGATTCATCATGCCTGCAAGGGGGTATCTGTTGCATGCAGTTACTTAAAGAGTAGCGATCCCACGGATTACCACAGCTCAGTACTCCATGCACTTCGTAAGAACAGTACACAATACACTTAAACTACATACACCCTACACTTTATAGACAAGGACAAAAACAGTACACAAACTAGGGTCTCCGTCCCTAGATAATTGGCGTAAGCCAAGGGAAAAGGAAGGGATTACCTCAGTGGCAGCACGCTGGACTAGCTACGCGGAGGTCCAGGGTTCGAATCCAGCATGCTGTCCTTAGATTTTCTCTTCCTAGCAGCCTCTACATCTCACTGTCTGGTAATGGGCAGTGTTGTCTATAGCTAGAGAACACTGCTTGGAGGCTGGGAGTGCACTGAGAAGGCTCCGGGGGCACAGTAGATCTTTCAGGTCGTACTGCGATAACCCCTACAACAATCTACATCTACTGATTCACCACAACACATTAAATTCCCGTAATCCTAGTATATTCCTTTAACCAAAATAGTCTGCACGAATTTTTGTAGACTACCATCTCAATGTTTCACTATGCTGGGAAATTGTCATCTACGATCCTTCCATTCACTACAGACACAAAAAGTATATTCTTACATAATATTTTTTTCAAACTGCAGGTTTTTTCCCTGGATATATATCTTATTTGTTGTTTGTTTGTTGTTTATATATTCCTTGTTTTGGCTTTAGTCACTAACAACTGTTTGGTATAATATGAAACATGATATCTAAAACATTCTGAATGTTTATTAAAATATTTTATTATTTTATTTTGATTGAAAACTTTTTTTTTAAGTGGTTTAAATAAAAATTAACTTGAGCTGCTAATGTATTTGTAGCACTATATATTTTCGGGGGTTAAGAAGAGAATTACCTTAGAGAGGGTAATGTTAGACTTACTGAATGCAGTTTGTATTAAATGCGAATAATAAACACTGTAATATTGTTTTAGAATAAGGTAGCGAGGAGAAGAGGGTGACAGACTGACTGGCAGAGTGACGGTGTTGAGATTGAAGTTCGTGTTGAATGTTGACAGTTATCGGTGATTCAATGTCCGTGAGTGAGTGGTCAGGCATAATTTTTATACAGACGGCTAGACTAACCCCTCTCTCTTTAACTTTTGCTTCCAGTACCCAGATGCTCTCCTTAGGTTATCCCCTCTACGAGCTTGAGGAAGAAATTTACTGAACTTGTGGTGGGGGAGTGATTAGTTCCTGATATGGTCATCATCCGAATCAATAGATATTTAAATTTTTACACGAGATTATTGTAAGATAATTAAAAGGGTTTGATTTCATGTTCGTAATATATCCTTTCCATAAGTTCAGCACTAGTTTTATTGAATTTTGGACAAGGACGTCACTCCTATTAATAATCTGCAAAAAAAAACACTTTTAAGAGAGCAGTGAGGTAAATAGTCAGTCCTGTACGGTACGGTACTTCCATCTATACACACTATTAATGGCAATTAAATAAATTAAAAAAGAATCGGTTAATTGAAAGTCACCATTTTTTTTACTGCTTTCACTTTACGAAGAATACTTTTCTGGCAGGTGCCATAACATCTTTATTAGATTGTACACACTTTCTGCAACATACACTTGGTATAATAAAACCATTTTATGACACTTTACTGTTCAGCAAAGTAGTATCTACTTTCATTCTTCCAAATGTAAGTGAATTACCTTCCAACAGATCCCCTCGTGAAGTCCAATAACACTTCTGATGTATAGCTTTCTTCATACAGATTACATATTTTTTTCTCCATGTCCTTCATTATATTACAGTAGGTAATGTAATAACGATAAGGTTACTTATTTACAATCGCTTCTTTTTACTTTTTTTCATGAAAATTTTGCAATTGTAACTAATTTTCGAAATATAGTTTTAACGGAAATTCATTGTTTGAGATTCCCTGAGTTCGAAGAAGTGTTTTAAGCGAATTGAGTTTGTGTATTATTATTATTATTATTTATTTCTGATGAGAGACCAAACCGTACGCTATCCAAAGCCACACTAGGCCTATTTACAATCTTGTAAACCGCAACAGAAACAACAACAAACCGGGTCTAGAACAAATATCCAGACCCGGGTCAAATCTATCTAAGATCTTCACCGCACTCCGAACAACTTGGATCCCCGATGAGCATTTTGGACTGGCGTCAACCAACTGTGCTCATCCATAAGGATGAATGCTGTGACGCTATCCATGACTGGAAGCCTGACAGACATGTGCGGTACATAATGAAAGGGAGAGATACGCTCAATTTGGACAAACCTATCCACCTCCTTGGTTGTTGTGATTGGTTCCGCAGAGCTGGAAAGCATCAGAGATACTTTCCGTGATAGCCTGCTTTTTTTTTGTCGTCATCGACCGGTTTCGGGCGTTCGCCCATAATCAGGATGCTTTTTGTCATTGCGATGACATAGATTTGTGGTCACCCATTCATTGTTAATCGTATGCTAAAAGATATATGACTCAGTCAGTTATCTAGGCGCGTATGAAAATGGTCTGTTGTGTATATAAGGATGTTTAGAAGCTTGCTAAATCGTCTTTTACTAATCTTTCAACCAATTTATTACCAACAACGCCTGAATACCCTTTCACTTCTCATTGGATAACCATGATCCAACCTTGTTTATTACTCAAGTAGATTAACAATTTTCTTATCAATTCAATTAATTGATTGATGGTTTATTGGGTTTTGTTTAGTGAACTTGCTGACAGTAAAAACTTTTGTTTTTGGTCCTGGAACAATCAAATTTGTCAACGTTTGTTCATTGAAAACTATGAAAGCTTCCGCTCGATTATTAGAATAATTCTTTGTAAGTCTATAAATTTGCGAGAATGTGTGAATGTGGATGGGTAGATTTGTTGGTTAAACTGTAGGTGGCTGGATGTTCAGTAATTTTGGCCGAATTAGCAGCAAAAAACTTATTTGTCTCATTTGTGTCACAAATATAAAGAGAACGGTCATGGAGGAGCCATTAAGCTTCTCTGACTTTCAGAGCGGTGAATATTTGAGGTGCGCATACTATTTATTCAATGTACACAAATTTTCGGCGAAGGGGGGGGTTGGAATTTGGTCATCTTTGTTGACACATTACTTTTTTGGGAGACGATAAAACGTCGTACCAGTTAAAATTTTAAACATAATAATACGACTTCCGCCAGGAACGAGTTTCTTTGCAAATTCACAACGTTCTTACCGTTACGTAGCCTGCTTTTTTTGTAGTCATCGATCGGTTTCGGGCATTCGCCCATCATCAGGATGCTTTTTGTCATTATGATAACATAGATTTGCACAAAGCAAATCCGAATCGGGCGAATGCCCGAAACCAGTCGATGACCACAAAAAAAAAAGAGCAGGCTATCACGGAAAATATCTCTGATACTAACCACCTCCTCATCCCCAAAAATTCTGATATGACCTGGTAACCAAAATTAGAAGCATATCCTTAAAAGAAGAAAAAAGCTCTTCCAATCTTTTAGAAAATTCCAGCATCAACTTGAAAATGAAGACACATGAACTCAGCGCCTTCAGCGTAGCTTGGCTGAAGAATATCCAAGCAGATACAAACAGTTTTTAAGTAAGTGTTACCGTACCCTCTCATCCAAGATACAACAAAGAATAGTATAAACCTTAGTCTGAAAAAAATGTGATCCATTCACCAAGAGATATGTGTTGCGAATCGAGCAAAATCCATCAACAGGAACTGCTACATTACTGAGTGTTTTCTTCAATTTTTCTCGATTTTCTTGGTAACGGCTCCAACTATTTTCGTTAAACTTCAGTGTAATATTTTTTTTACACACATCAATATCTACCACAATTCTTTGTAACATTTTCCAGGGAAATGTCGATTTATTGAATTGATTTAGAGGCGCTAAGGGGAACAGTAGCGCTAAGCCTTCCTCTAAAGTACTACTTCAATGACGTACGGTACTACCACCTAGGTATAATATTATGAGAAAGTAATTATAAGTAAGTAATAATTAATACATTATTTCCTGTTATAACAGCACCTTCTTCTAAAAAGTTATATTAACTTAGGACATAGTAAATTATAAATCTTATAAAAATGCGATTAGTCACACTTTTATTAGAATATTAAAAAAAAATGGAAGGGTGGATGAATGGTAGACGGGCGATGAAGTGTGGAGTAGTGGTAGCCGGGGCTCTACCTTTTTAAAATCCAATTTAAATATCATTAAGAAAACAAGGTGAGTATATCTACTTCACTAACTGTGTAAGGGACAGGAAAATACACGGTTTTAGAGATTAAATCAACGTCTTTTAAAAAACAGTAAACATGACGTATCATTTCTATTTTAATCATTTTTCATTTAGAAATTATTTTTTTTATAAATTTTATGTCAACGTTTATTGTAAAAAAAAAAAAAAAAATTGAAGAAGTTATTGATTTTAATTGGTCAGTATTAATTAAAATTTGTTTCATTATGAATTAATTAAAATCACCAGTTCCTTTACTATGACATTGTCACTTTTAATTTTAATTCAATTCGATTGAAATTTTTAGTTCACTTACTTCTTTTTCTATTGCATCAAGAATGCAAAAAAAATAAATACTTGAAATAAAATTAAAAAACAAAAAAAAATCTGGTGTGAAACACTCATTCGACCATTTTCTTACTGGAACAATTTACATAATATTATAATTGAGGAGATCTGGGGAAAAGGGACCCATAGAACCATGGTTCCTTTTTTCCCCAGAACATTTTAAAGGAAAGGCCATTACCTTCCTGCATATGCTGACCAAGTTTTATTTTAATAGATCAACTGTAGGTGGTAGCACATATTTTTCTTTGAACAACTGTTTTTTTTCTGTTTGGTGGGAATATCATCTGAGTGGCTGTAATACTGTTTGTTACTGCACTGTTTCATTATGAAAATAAATAATGTTGATGATAATATTAACGAGTGAAGAAGGCTATTATGATACAGAAATTGAAAAGTAGAGAAAGCATCAGAACACAGAATTTAATTTCTGTTATTCACAAAACTGTTTAAATTATAGTTCTGAATAAAAAAAGGCCTATAATGTTAATAGTTACATTTGAATTTTTTTAAAAATCCAACATCTATTTTAATCATAAAGATTATATTAAATGTGCTACAAACTAATCCAAAACTATGGTATTAAAAGAGTCTATGGTTGTAGTGACAATAACAAGTTTCACAATAATAAGTAACATTCAATTTCCGTTTTCTCAAAATCAAGATTTTGCTTATGGACCCCTTTTCCCCGGACCTCGTCAATGGACAAATTTTTTTTCGTATTTTTTAATTTTTATTAAATGTTTTGTTGTCTTCAAAGAACCCCTAAAACATCAAATTTGTTGGAAAATATATCAAAACACGAAAAACTGAAAAAAAAAAAAATTCAGTACGATAAAAACTCAATTTCGAAAATTCTGACCACGATCTCTTGCCAACAATAAGGAAGAAAAATTGAGAAAGGATGATTGAATAGGATGAAGGAGAAAGGATGATTGATATGAAATGGTTGGAAGAGTCATTAAGCACGTGGAACTGATTCTATTCACAGCTTGCACCAACATTTTTGGGATAAAGAAGGTCCATTGATTTGAATTTGTATCTTTACTAAGAACGTTGTGAATTCGCAAAGAAACTCTTACCTGGCGGAAGTCGTATTATTACGTTTAAAATGGTAATTGATGATGGAGACGCCATATATACCTTCTTACGACGCTTTATCGTTTCCCAAAAAAATAATTCTCAACAAAGATGACCAAATTCCAACCATTCCCCCTCCCAAAATTTGTGTACATTGAATAGTAGTATGTCCACCTCAAATATTCACCGCTCTGAAAGTCAGAGAGGCTTAGTGCTCCACCATGACAGTTTTCTTTATATATGCAACACAAATGAGACAAATAAGTTTTTGGCTGTCAATGCGACCAAAATTACTGAATATTCAGCCACCTTTAGTCCAACCACCAAATCTACCCATTCACATACACACACACATTCTCGCAAATTTATAGACTTAGACAAAACTGTTCTAATAATCAAGCAGAAGCTTTCATAGTTTTGAATGTATCCCCACAAAATGTTGACAAATTTGACTATACAGGTACAGCAAATTCACTGAACAAAAACCCAATAAACCATCAATCAATTAATTGAATGGATCAGAAAATTGTTAACCTTCTTGAGTAATAAAGTTTGGATCTTGGTTTTCCAGTGAGAAGTGAAAGGGTATTCAGGCGTTGTTGGTAATAAATTGGTTGAAAGATTAGTAAAAGACGATTCAGCAAGCTTCTAAACATCCTCATTTACCAACAGACCATTTTCATGCGCACCTAGGCAACTGACTGAGTCATATATCTTTTAGGATACGATTGACAATGAATGGGTGACCAAGGAATTCTTCCCCATCAGTAGCAAGTAGAAGAATTCTTAAATTTTTTTTTTTTTTACTTTATTTTGTAACTGCATATACAAAAATGCAACAAGCAAAAATGATGAAATGAAAATTACATATATTATATACACATACATATATAGAATATATATATAAACATGCACGCACTAGCGTGATAACTTGAACGGCGACCATCCAGTGTTGGTAGCCGTAAGTTAGCGACAGAAACCTCTGGATCAACGTTAGGCAATTCAATGATCACGGGGCTATCGCCGCCTGAGTCTTCGTCTGAGGGTTGGTAGGGTTTGTTCTGGAGGATAGTGAGAGGATTAATAGATTGTAGTTGAGAGGATAATTTGGTATGGAATTTAGTGTAGCGAGTTGGGCTAAATCAGAGACAAATGGAATATTTAGGTCGGAATGGATTGTATGGTTGGAGACTAAAATGGGGCATTTGCTATGGTTCTAAGGGATTATGGATTGGAGAGTTTGTATGCGGTTAAGGTTAGTTCGTTTGGCTGTTACGTACAGTTCCAGTCTGTATGTCCATATGGGTATCAGCAAGGAATTGTCTAGGTGTCTTTTATTCGCTGGAGTAAGTTTGGAACGTTTGTCGAATAATCGTTTTAATATATTTGTATCTGTTCTTGGCGTCGAGTTTAAGGGTTCCATGTGAGTCTTTTGTACAGATAGAGTCCGAGATATCTCACTTGATTCGTAATTAGAATAGGAATATTATTGAGTAAATAATATATATTGCGGTTTGGTGTAAATATAATATATTTGGATTTTTTGTTGATTTACCTCGAAGCCGAGGTGTTTTTTGTTGATCTTCCATTGCCGAAGCCAGGGTTTGAGGATTTGGAGGTGATTTTGTAAGTTACGGGTAGCTATGACGGGATCTGAGTTAGGAGAGAGAATGGCTGTTTCACTGGCATAGGTGAAGTAACTGTATTAGGATGAATGGGTAGGTCAGCCGTACAAATAGTATAAAACAGAGGACCAAGCATGCTTCCCTGAGGATCTTAAATTTTACAATAATTTTTACAATTCTAGTAAGAATTATCGTATTTGATTCAAAAAAAGAATAATAACAATAATAATGTATCGAGGAATATAAAAAAAAGAAAAAAAAAAGAAATAATAATTGTAGTCTGTAGAAAAATAAGAAGGAATGAAAAGTATTAAAATAAAATAACTGAATTAAAGAAGGTCATAGATTTACTGATGAATATTCAACAATATCTAGAAATTTAATAACATAATTAAGACAATTCACAAACAAAAATCATTTATTCATTGCTAATGATCTTAATTTTAAAAATTCTTAAAATTAAGTTGACAATAAAGAATAAAGTACCTACCTTTTTTACTCACTAATGATCTAATATTAGTTATTGCTTTTAAAAGTGTTTAAAAATCACAGAGAATAAAAAAAAGAACAAAGATCAATGTTGAATTAAAATTTGAAATTCTGAAAAAAATTTAATTACATATTTTTAGAAGTTAGAAGTTTAGCATTATCCCAGATTTTTTTTTTTTTTTTTTTTTTTTTTTTACGAAACAAGAGAAAATATTCCAGATAGTAATAGGAAAAAAGTTATGAAAGAGCTGGACTAAATATCACAATTTGGTATCAACCAACGTCAGCTTGGTTAAATTGACAAAGATATATTACAGTTGAGGCAGCAGCTGTATAATACACTATACACTCATGGTCATTACCACGGCCTTTCTACCGGGATGATATTTATAACTTTATTGAAATCAGGTTATGATCACAATGGAAAACATTATATTTGACCTTAATATTCTGTTTTTGTAAAGTAACATATTTTTATTTATATCAATATTAGCAGTGAAAAAGAAAAGATGTGAAACACTCATACGACTTTCTTCTTAATGCAATTTACAAGCATTAAAGTTTTGATTTATTATTTATTTATAAAGGTATTAAAAATACAAATTTTTATATAAAAACCGAAAATGCGTATATATATTGGATCCGAGATATAAATAAACTTGGTGATTCCGGTAAACAGGTCTTCAAATCAGTAAATTTTTGTACACTGTTTGATAAAAACATCCTGATGATGGGCGAACGCCCAAAACCGGTCGATGACCACAAAAAAAAAGAGCAAGCTATCACGGAAAATATTTCTGATGCTTTTCAGCTCTGCGGACCCAACCATAAAAATGGTACATCCGGTCGAAGACAAATTTTTGAACATAAACCTTATTATATGGTATTTTATCAGTAGTTAGCATGCATATTTATTTTATTCCTGACAGGTTTCGGATTTTCATCCATCGTCACAGCAAATTCACCAAAATTCACTTCAACGTAATGTTACTCTTACGCTCACACTTGTTGGTGTGTTGGTTGTATATATGCCACATATATAACGGAAACATTACGTTGAAGTGAACTTTCTACACGAACTTGATGAATTTGCTTTGACAATGGATGAAAATCCGAAACAGGTCTGGAATAAAATAAATATGCATACGACGATGGATAAAATACCAGATGTTATCCAGCATTGCGGACCCATCCACATACTCAATAAACCTTATTATTTAATCCCTTTGTTACACTTAGACAAAATACCTAAGTTTCAGCATTCCGCGATTGTTCGTTTTTTAGGTTATATTGTCCAGACACATAAATACACACACAAACGGACCAAACTCAATTTCAACAATATGACATGATCGTGAACACTTCCGCTTACAGCAATAAATTAAAGTAAAAAATTATTACATTTTGAAACATAGGAAAAAAATATGGAATATAAGACTCACACGAAATTTGAATACTTTTCTTTGATTAATGATTTATGATTTATTTGTTACGGTATATCCTAGTTATAAATTGCACATATAACTGAAAAAACTGCGAAGTTTGAAAAAATTCATTGGAATCGTTTTTGAGAAAATCACGAAAAACTAAAGAAAAAAAAACAAGTTGATGGATTTTGCTCGAAATCTTCATATCTATTACGGTCGTAATGCCTAAATGGAGTAACAAGTTTGAGCAGCTTGCGATCACCATTCGCTGAAAACATTCATGGGGGGCCTCAAAACATGTATTTCCGGTGAAAACTCAATTTCGAAATTCGTCAAGATCGCAATAAAAACATAATAAATAAAGACATGTAAAACTTGATTGTGCATTAAAATTTCAACCATTTGAATTTTAAATTTTGTTTATTCAAACTTTAATAATTATTGTTGATGTTTTCCATTCACTGTTTTGCAATTCCTCTTTATCAAGTGTTCAAAATTGGTCTATCGTTTTTACATAAATACTATAATTATGAAATGTAATTGGTGTGATGTGTTGTAGTGTAGTGGTAGCTTGTGGGTGAGCGGTTTTGTAAAGGGCTTGTGTGCATGTAAGTTTTAAGTGAGAGAAGTATCAGAAATAAGAAAGTAGTCACCACTGCTAACAATAAATATATTCTATTAAAATAATAACTACAAGTTATTTGCAAAGAATGTGTAGGGGTAGTGAACCTCCACCACTCATCCACACTAGCGAGTGAACCCCCACCACGCATCAGAGAGAAAGAGCCCCTCTCGAGAGAGAGGAGAGGAGAGGACAGTTGGATATATATACGAGAGGCAGAGTCAAAAAGAGGATATTCTGTTCACAGTCTCACACTTGAATTGTACATATCGTTTAGCCACGTCAGTCAGTCTGTTCTGTTCTTGTAGTGTTAAGTATACAGTCCTTGGCAGTCAGTCATATACATATATATCAATTATATATCTTATACCGATATTGAGGTGTTATTTATCTATCAACATCTACAACCAACATCTCCTCCTACAACCATTACAAATGTATAAACTTATTAATATATGGTGGAACTGGCACTGATGCTAAGAGAGCGAAAAACAAGTATTCTGCTTGAATGTCTACAACGGGCTGTTCTTGAAAGAATGCCTTAAATCCACTCCTTTGAGAAGGGCAAAAGACAATGCTAACCAAGTTCATGAACTCTCGGTTGTAACGGTAGCCTTCTACCTGGTGTACCCTTTTTGCCAGCGAATGTTAGAATTTCTTCTCAAATAAAATAAATATAATTTCTATAATTCTGGCATCGATCACAATTACAAAAATTACTTAATGACAGAACCTTCCCCACTTCATTACCAGTGTTTTCCAAAGCTGGTACTCAGCTATTTTAGCTTCCTTTTAGACATGGTTGCACAAATGGAAAATGCAAATAAATGACCAAACATTTGTCTCTGTCACATTTACTCTTCTAGGAAATACATTTGTAATTAGTTTGCTTAAATACATCACCCCCTGATGCAGGTGTACTAACATTGATGTAGGGAAAATATTAACATTACTATTCTTGTAGGAAAATATTTCAAATGAAAAATTGAAATCGGCGGACAGAGGTCCATTTGTTTTTTCTGAAAACTGTGTTCAAATAATACGATATTTAACATTTCTATTTCAATGTCCAGCATTCTTTTCATTCTAAATAAAGATTCATCATGTTCAATTCCCAGTATTCCAAGTAGAAGTCCGCTTTCCAATGCCAGGGACGTAACTTGCCTACTATGTACGCAAGGCTAAATGACTATAGGCTCCAGTTTTGGCGCCTGTAGATACGGTGGCCAGGCGTGTATGATTAGTAATAACAGAATAAAAATAAATTACTTTCATTTATAATTAGATTATTATTAATATATTTTTTATTTATTTATTTGAAATTTTACAGCTACTGGTACGCTTGCGTGACCAGGAACAAGTAAATGAGATGACTCACAATAAAGGTTAAGGAGAAATCACCCTCCACACTATTTCGCTGCACACACTTTTAGGAGATCACGAGGGCACTGTCGTCTCAGTCGTCGAGGACGGTTATCTGGAATGGATGCTGAGGAAAGTTGGTGAATTAATGGATTGTGATGATAGGCGAAACGGGTGTGAAATTTGCGGTAACGTATTTGGACAAGGTCATTTATAAATGGAATCTGGAGTTCGGAATGGATTGTCAGGTTAGAAACGTAAAACGGATCATTGTTTATACAATGGAGTATGTTGGATTGTAGGGTTTCGAGGCGGTGGATGCTTGAACGCTTGTTAGAACGCTTGAACTCGAGTCCGTAAGTCCAAATTGGTATTAACAGTAGATTGTAGATAAGTACTTTGTTATTTAAAGTTAGTTTTGAGCGTCGTCTGTCCAGTAGTCGCTTGAGTAGGCTGTAACGTTTATTTACTTCGTTTCATTTTAGTCTTGTATGTGGGTTCCATGTCAACGCATGATAATAAGATGTGGTTTTTACAGGGAACGATATATTTTTGCTTTTTTTAGAACGTTACCTTCATTCTTCATCTGCAAAACCACTTCTCTATGGATTGCAAATGTTGCTGAAGGTTACGTGTGCTTAGAACAAGATCGGGAAGTGGGAAAAGAAAGGATAGCTGTGTCATCTGCATAGATAAAGACAGATTGGTTCGAATGGATCGGAATATCGGCAGTAAGAATGGAAGCAAAATTATATTAATGTATTTAAAACAAAAATATAACTTTCTTGATTTATTTGAATAGCATTTAGTAGTTACTTTAACTAATGATAAAATCGAAACATAAAATCGCACCTACAATTAACAGATTTTCTGCAAATTAGGAATTCTATCATTGCTGTTAATACAAATGAATATAATGCGGATGATAGCTACAAATGAATATAAAAGGTGATAGGTTCTTATGTAATTAGATTACGAGAAAAATCCCTAAAGACTGAAAAAAATTATTCAGTAAAGGCGTACTTACGGATGATGGATTTTGCTCGAAACCTTGTCAATGCAGTGGTAATATCTAAGCGGAATACAAAGATTGAGCAACCTGCGATTTTTCATTTTTGGATATTTTGTTAACACAAATAAACCCACCCACGCCTCACACGCATGCAGAATATTCATTAAAATCATTTTTTCCGCTTTCAGGGAACTTGAAAACACTTATTTCCCAGGTGAAAAGTTAATTTCAAAATTTCTACACGAACCGCAGTACTTCTTCCATCTAGGACTAAGAGAAAGAAAGTATGAAGATGATTAGTTGATTTGTACAAATACTGTGGATTTGTTAAATTTAATAATCAATATGAATAAATAAAAATAAAATGTTTTTTAAAAAAAACAAGCGGAACTGGGGGGGGGGGTAAAAAAATGTCCTGGGGAGTGGGAAAAGTCGTGCTATAATAAGAAATTTAAGTGGGCCCGGAGTATCACAGTATTTAATAGTACACTTGTAGATATAAGTAAATATAAAGTAAAAATATAAGGTAGCCAATGACAGTACGTAGAAAAACGTTGCTTACAGAAAATTTATATTCTGAACTGTTATTCTGCACAAAACAAAAATAAAAAAAAAAATCCGGTGTGAAACACTCACACAACTTTCTCTTACTCCAGTTCTCAAAATTATAATTGACAAATTTTATAGTTTGTGTACCAAATTTTATTGAAATTCGTCAAAAATTGAAAAAAAACAGTTCAGTAAAAGTAGACTTCCGGTTTACTAATTTTCTAAAAACTCGGAATTTTGGCCAACTATTTATTTCCTAATAGAATGGATGATAGAATTGTATAATCGACTATGATAGTACTTTAGAGAAAAACATAACCCCACCTCTCCCCTAAAAGTGCCCTTAAATGAATTTTCCCAGAGAAATGTTTTAAATAGAAGATGTAGATCATTGCATGTTTAGTTTATATACGAAGTTTCAAAAACATCGTCGGAGCCATTTTTGAGAAAATTGCGACAAAGTGAAAAAAAAATCATTTAGTAAAGTGTTAAAAACAATCGCACTTCCGGTTATCCGATCTTTTTCAAACTCGGAATTTCAACAACATATTTAATTCTAATTAACACTATTAAGAAGGCATAATTGTCTAATAAACTGAAATAGCACTTTAAATGAAAACTTAACCCCACCTATCCCCCCGGAAGTGCCCTTAAATGAATTTTCCCAGAGAAATGTTTAAAATAAAAGTTGTAGCTCTTTGTATATATAGTTGACACACCAAGTTTAAAAAAAATCGTCGGAGTCATTTTTGAGAAAATTGCAAAAACGTAAAAAAAAAAAAAAAAAACAACTAGTAAAGTGGTACTTCCGGTTGAGGAATTTTGACAGATAACGTACTATCAGATCCCATGGTGATACCTAAACAGAATATCAAGTTTCAACTTTCTAGGTGTTTTCATTTTTGAGCTATGCTGCTCACATACACGCACACACACACAGACAGACATATACACACAGACCTTTGCTAAAAACCACTTTTTCGGACTCAGGGGACGTCAAAATCGATATTTCCAGTGAAAACTCGATAATTTGACACGATTACAATACTTCCTCTTACTAGGAGTAAGAGAAAGTAAAAGTACTGGAAGATATAAAATACCTACACGACTTTCTGTTACATCTGTTACTACAATTAAGTATATAATGTAAAAACATCAATTTTACTTACATTTCAAATTCTACTAATTTGTCCAAACATAAGTATAGAACTAGGGACAAGTATGTACACATCAAGGCGGTAAAAGAAGAATGATTATAATCCAGTGCCAATGGAATAAAATTCCAGCGCCAAACTGTTGAACAAACCAAATAATCACAAATTCTCGAACTCACTAAAAAAAAAACATTCAGTTTTTCGGGAATACATCAAGTTTTGAAGAAAATCGCTACGTTCATTTTCGAAAAAAAAAAATCGAAAATCTCAAAAATCTATTCTGAAAAGTGGTACTTCTCCATTTAATCGGTTTTCTACAAAATTTGAAATTCTAGCAATGCTCATTATCTAGGTATCATTATATAGGTGGTAGGATCATAAATTGTATATAAATTGTTGCAGTTGTTTACTCAGGACAATCGCGCAAAACTGAGGAAAAAAAAAAACAACAACCAAAAAACATTCAGTATAGACTCGTTTCCGTTAAGATTTGTTTGAAATCTTGGTCTAGGTTAAGTAATATTAGTTGAAAATCCAAAAGTTTGAAACCCTTATACATACACTGATTCTAAACTCGTATCCATAAATACATTAATGTAATTAAAATACAAGGAAATTTAATGATATACATAGCATTATTTAATGAGAAGTACTGAACAGCGTTACAAAGGTTTCTGCCGAAAAAGTGCCTTGCAAATGATAGGTCGAAGGACTCCATTGAAAGGATTGGTTTGGGCAAGCAGTGCTGCCTAAATTCTGCAAGAAGTTTGCGAATGGCCCAGGTTCAAGGAGGAAGGTTTATATAGATAATTACTAATAGCAGTAATTTAACTGTTCTTCCGGATTCCCCCTAAAGGTTTTGAGCATTGAATCAACTTTTCCATTTCCTTCTCTTAAGGCAATTTTCTTCATTAAATCCCCCCACCCCCCAGCCATGCCACAATTTCCTGTACAGTCTACAGCCAATTTCTCCAATGGTTGGTCCGCCAACCCCAATATTCTTTTTATTTTTGTTTGTAACAGTGAATGCTAAAGGTTTTTTTCATTCGGCCAAATCGAGCTTAAAAATTGTCTGCTCTCTAAATCACTGTCTAGCATACTACACAGTATGTCGTATTTACCTCATTTCATGGGTCTTTAGGCTGTCTTTTCTGATTGCAGCATTGTACAGATCTTTCCCAAAGACGAACTACGACAGCCTGTTCTTAACTTGAATTTTATCAATGGCACATAACCGACAAAAAGATCCATATAATGCTTCATCATCAGACTTCCTTAGGCTGTTAATTGACATTTTATTACTTACTCCTAGTAGGGGACAGTACTGCTATCGTGTCAAATTGTCGAAATTGAATTTTCTTTAGAAATACATGTTTTGAGGTCCACTGAATACGAAAAGGTATTCCTAGCCTATGGTCTATATATATATATATATATATATATATTGTGGTGGGTGGTGAGTGAGTTAACGAAATATCTCAAAAACAAAAAATCGCGTCAACCGATCTACAACACCGGATAATGATACAAAACTTTTACCGCAATTCTTATTCTAAAAAGTTGAAATTTTAACTTTGTTGGAGGCGGGACTGGTATCAGAAAAAGAACCAAGACGAAAATCTTCAAAAGATTTTTGGTGGTGGCACTAAGGGGCTACTGGCGGTCATTGTAGTTATTCGCCAGACTTTCCCATGTAATTAGGAACTCTGTGTGTGTGTGTGTGTTTGGATAAGGAAATTTCGACCAAGAATGTTTCCCTATAACACATCGATATGAGATTGCTGAAATAGTCCTTTGCACTTTCTCTCTTCCTCCTGATAAGGGGAAGAGATTGTTTCAAATTTTCGACTTGCTAACAGTAAGCCGTTAGGTATCCGTTTTGCTAATTTTTGTATCCCAGAAAGTAGAACCTTGGATACTTAACAAGCCTACAGAAATACGTATATAAAGACAAATACGCCTGATTATGTGTATAGAGATAAGTTTCTGGAAAAAGTATAGACAATAATTATAGGAATTACATACAAATTTCAACTGATGGTTCTAAAACAATGTCTAGTGCGGGATCTGCCTGGGTGATAGATGGAAGAGCTCATAGCTGTACATTGAATAATATATCCAGTGTCTTTATGGCAGAATTATTCGCAATTTACAAAGCTCCTGAATTTTGTGCATTATTTTGGAAGAAGCTTCATAATATGCTCAGAGTCAGAAAATGCCTTAGATGCGATGTAAGTTAGATAATGATAATATACTGATCAAGGCTATACTATCTGCATCGTTGTGCACAAAATTATAAAAGAGTTACCTTTCTTTGGACTCCTGGACATACTGGGATCAAATGCAATGTAGCAGCAGACAAGGCCGCTAAAATGCAGCAATGATAGACCCCCCAATATGAATATGTATTCCCGAATGATTGGAGGAATGTGTTGCGTAATAAGGTGTTATCACAGTGGAAGCAGGCCTGGGAAGCACTCCCTTCATTAACAAATAAATTGAGAAATTGTAAGGCAATATCAATGAAATGGATAACTTCGTGCAGAGACTCATGCCACGAAGAAGTCGTATTGGCAAGACTGATGATTGGCCACACAAAGAAAACCCGTAGAAAGTTGAAACTTAATATTCCGTTTAGGTATCACCATGGGATCTGACAGTACGTTATCTGTCAAAATTCCTCAACCGGAAGTACCACTTTACTATTTTTTTTTTTTTTCTTTTACTTTTTTGCGTTTTACCCAAAAATGACTCCGACGATTTTCTTGAAACTTGGTATATCAATTACACATATAAAGAGCTACGACATTTATTTGAAACATTTTTCTGGGAAAATTCATTGAAGGGCACTTCTCGGGGTGGGTTGGGGATATGTTTTTCTCTAAAATGCTATCATAGTTGATTATACAATTAAATCATTGAAAGAAAATTAATTAGAAATAAATATATAGCCAAAATTCCGAGTTCCAAGGAAATTAATAAACCGGAAGTGCGCTTTTACTGAACAATTTCAAATGTTATATGGGGTTGATTCTATGTTATTAGCGCTCTCTTTTTATTAAAATTTACTCATTTCTACTACCTGGGTAGATACCTCCCATTATCTCTATTATTAACTTGGGAAAAATGAGAAAATTCAATGTTTACAGAAAATTTTTCATTTCTTGCATAATTTTGTACAGTTACCGAGTAAGGGAAAATTGGGTGCGTGTTCCATAACAGATATTTTTTTTTTATAAAAGATGGAAAAGAATAATCAAAATTTTGATTAATTTTCGCTATGAAGTAAAACAACAATCCCAAAATATTTGTCTTGGAGACAAAAATAATTAGTAAGATTTATTTGTAGAGAAGTTTACAATCAAATGGGGAAAAAAATTAGGTTACTTAACTATGAATTGTTAATTTACTAACTGAAATATATGTGTTATATATAGCATAAATGATGAATTTTGTATTAGAGAATTGAATAATAGCTTTGTGGTTAGTTAGGCTGGTTGAAACAAGAGATTGGTAGTTGGTGAATTTCACCTAAACATAGTGCTCTGTTCATCTGATGAATGCATGAGGTAACAACAACAACAACAGCAGCAGCAACAGCACAGCCTATACCGTCATAGTTATATGGAACGTAGGTGAACTGTAAAACCACACGCACCGCAAATCAGGTATGTGTTAATGGGTCATTAACGGGTGCCAGTATGTCGGCTGGTTTAGTTTGGTTGGTTGTAGTGGCGTAATGAGTATGAGTGGAACGGCAATGGTTTTACTGGAGGATGAGCAGAACGAGAAGAGATTGGGATTTCATGAGAACGATGTGGTATAGAAAACGGAAACATAGGAGAGAAATGCAGTTGAACACAGACGAGGATAGGGTTTTCAGGTGGTTATATAGGCTGCTTCAATATAGTAGTTGTCCAGATTGGTTGTGGAAGCTCTAGGATAGGTTTTGTATGTCGGCGGCGGTGAGAGCGAGATAGAGTGGTTGGCAGAGAGGAAACAGTAAAGATGGAATGGGGAGTATTTCTGAATGAATGAATGAGTAAGTGTTAAATTAGTGATTGTATGTGTTGCTAGAATGAGACATTGCAAACAGAATTACCTCATCATAATTACCTCAATAAAAACATCATGTGTCTTCTTTGTTCTAAAAAAACATACAAATAGTCATTATAAATAATGAGGTAAGGAAGAGAAACAAATAGAGTCGAACCTAATTAAGACAAATACATTTTTTTAAATAATAACTTGTAAGAAAATTCTCTTAACGAAAATTGTTTTTGAAATAATATGAATTTAAAATAGAATGAATTTTCAATAAATTATGATTACAGTGAGATCTTTGGAACATACGGCGGCTCTGCGAGAAATATTTGAAAAAATCTGGTGTGAAACACTCACACGACTTTCTCTTACTCCAATTTATATAGATTTTCGAACTCTAATATGTATATAACGCATCTTCTTATTATAATTTATTGTAATGAAAACGTGTCCCACGGACGGGATTGAGGTCATTCTCAATCTCACACCGCTCCACCTGGTGGTGGAAAGGGCCCTCTTCAGAATCTCTAGATAAGGCGTGGGAGGATATGGGCTAAGCTCTAGAGAGCGGACATTTCCTTCTGTCGGCTCTCTTCTCTGGAACATTCCTAGGGATAGTATGACTAAGAAATATAGTTTCGTTAGAAATTTTTTCTCGAGGCTAAGTACGAAAAGGGAGTGGAGCAAAGGTTCCGCCCTGGCCAGTATTAGTAAGCATGCCACTAAGTGGTATACAGATGGGTCTAAGACCTTTGACGGAAACGGGGCAGAGGAGAACCCAACACTCGAAACTCATGGGCACGTTAGCCCCCAGCATCTTCCAGGCGGGAATTCACGCTATTGGAAGATGCGTTCAGTTGAACCTCGATAGGGGGTTTCGAAATCAGGAGATAGTTATGATCCTATCCGATAGACAGGCTGCCATTAAAGCACTGAGCTCCTATGCTATCAGTTCTAAAATGATATGGGAATGCATAGATAAACTTCACGACCTAGGCAGAAGAAATAAAGTCACCCCATTCGCCGGAACATGTCGGCGTAGAAAGTAATGAGATGGCCGACACTGGCAAAAGAAGGCGCTGCATCTCCTCTCTCGAGGCCAGAGCACTTTTGCGGAGTCAGCGACTAGGTATTCTTAGAAGAAATCAAGAAGGAGGAGGTGGTGAAAAGAGCTCGTCTCTGTAAAGAGATAGATAGCAAGCTCATCTACGGCACCGGAGGAGATCATCAATGGTCACAGTGCTGAACCCTCAAAAAAAAAAAAATATATAATTTTTTTGTTTAATTGCAATAACAATTAGTTCGATCCCTAACTCTTGCTTAATAATATTCTTTCAATACTTTATGGACTGCGCCACATACATAAAATTAAGGAAAACACAATGAATATAGCTAATAACTCCAGATCTAACCAAACTTTTTCAACTCAATATTATGAATTCATTGGAGAAATTTTTGTATGTGCTTAACATCAATTTTATTTTGTTACATTATTATGAACGGCCAAATACAAAATGGCGAACTTACACTGCATCTTGCATTTTTGCCTACTTTTCCTTTTGCTTTCTTTTTCAACATTGAATGTGAAAATATTCTGAGCTTTTTCTGTATAGCTCAGATTAATTTTATAAACTAGTAAATATTATGTTAGAAATAACTGGAATTTTTGCAATTTTTTTTTTTTTTTTTTTTTTTTTTTTTTTTTTTTTTTTTTTTTTTTTTTTTTTTTTTTTTTTTTTTTACAGACCATTTTTATTGCACAATTTGATAATTTATTAAAATACCTACGAAGGGAAAAAATTAATAAAAAAAAAAAAATCTAAACTAATTTTTCAAAAAAATAATTAACCAATCACAGTGTAGGACAGAAGGTGTGAAGTTAAGCCAATCAGAAATTTACAATTATCATTTTGACCACGCCCACATTTGACAACTTTACTTCTATACTGTGAATCGTTCATTTATTTCTAGATAATTATTTCTTAGGAAAACCTAGTTTTTAGATTTTTTTTTTAATTAATTTTCCCTTCGTAAGTATTTTATATAAATCATCAAATTGTGTAATAATTTTTTTTTTTTTTACTTTCTCTTACTCCTAGTAATCGTGTCAAATTTTCGATATCGAGTTTTCACCGGAAATATCCGTTTTGAGGTCCCCTGAGTCCAAAAAAGTGGTTTTTAGCAAATGGTCTCTGTGTGTGTCCATGTGTCCGTGTGTGTGTGTGTGTATGTATGTATGTGAACAGCATAGCTCAAAAACGAAAAATCGTAGAAAGTTGAAATTTGATATTCCGTTTAGGGGTCACCATGGGATCTGACTGTACGTTATCTGTCAAAATTCCTCAACCGAAAGTACCACTTTACTAGTTGGATGTTTTACTTTTTTGTAATTTTCTCAAAAATGGCTCCGACGATTTTCTTTAAACTTTAAACATCAACCACACATACAATGAGCTACAACTTTTATTTGAAACATTTCTCCGAGAAAATGCATTGAAGGGCACTTTTGGGGGAGGGGTAGGGTTAGGTTTCCATCTAAAGTGCTATTTCAGTTTGTAAGACAATTCTGTCATCTAAACAATGTTAATTAGAATTAAATATGTTGTTGAAATTCCGAGTTTGAAAAAAATCGGATAACCGGAAGTGCGTTTACTTTACCACTTTACTAAATGATTTATTCACTTTTTCGCAATTTTCTCAAAAATGGCTCCGACGATTTTTTTGGAACTTCCTATATAAACTAAACATGCAAAGATCTACAACTTTTATCTAAAACATTTATCTGGCAAAATTCTTTTAAGGGCATTTTTAGGGGAGGGGTGGGGTTAGATTTTCATCAATGTGCTATCCTAGTTGATTATACAATTCTTTCATCCAACCATAATTAGTTAGAAATAAATAGATGGCTGAAATTCCGAGTTTCAAGAAAATTAGTAAACCGGAAGTGCGCTTTTACTGAACAGTTTTAGTTTTCGACGAATTTCATTAAATTTGGTACACAAACTATAAAATTTGTCAATTATCATTTTGAGAACTGGAGTAAGAGAAAGTTGTGTGAGTGTTTCACACCAGATTTTTTTTTATAAAAAAAATGCAAAATATCAAATTACTTCTAACATATTATTTTCTGTTTTATTTAATTAACGTGAGCTATAAAGAAAAAACTCAGAAATTTTATTCCATTGTTGAAAAAGACGACAAAAGAAGTGGAAATGTAAGATGAAAAGTGAGTCTGCCATTTTGTATTTGGCCGTTTATACTTGGTGGAACAAAATAGAATTTCATGTTAAACACTTACAAAAATTTCTTCAAGGAATTTATAATTTTCAGTTAAGAAACTTTTCTTAGACCTGGAGTTTGTAGCTATTCATTATATTGTCCTTAATTTTATGTATGTGACGCAGTCGACAAAGCATTGAAAAGAATACTTACAAAGATGGAAAGATTCAATCAAAAATCTTGTTTTTCACAATCGCATGAAACAGTCTGGTGTAAAACACTCACACTACTTTCTCTTACTGCGAAATGGCAAATTTTCTTCATATTTACAATTTTTATTAATGTTTAAAACCGTCGGCATTTTTCTGGAGAAAATCACAAAAACAGGAAAACCTATTCAGTAAAGTCGCACTTCCGCTCAACCGATTTTCTTCAAACTGGGAATTTTTAGCAACTTATATAATTTTAATTAATATTATTCAGTTGACAGAATTGTATAGCAGATTGTTGAACTGAAATAGTACATTAGAGGAAATCATAACCCCATCCATACTATAGAAGTCCCCTTAAAATGAATTTTCCTAGAGAAATATTTCAAATAAAAATTGTAGGCTCTTTATATGTGGACTTAATATTTAAAAGTTTAATGAAAATTATTGGAGCCGTTTTAGAGTAAATAGCAGAAAACTGAAAACTATTTTCAGCAAAACGTATTTTAAGTTAACCGATTTTCTTTAAACTTGGAATTTTCGACAACATATTTAGTTCTAATTAATATTATTTAGATGATAGAATTGTGGAACATACCGAAATAGTAACCACCACTTTAAAAGAAACCATAACCACACCACTTCTTCAAAAGTGCCCTTTGAATGAATTTTCCCAGAGAAATGTTTCAAATAAAAGTTGTAGCTCTTTGTATGTGTAGTTTATATAACAAGTTTAAAGAAAATCGTTGGAGCCTTTTTTGAGAAAAATCACAAAAAAAAAAAAAACTGAAACAAAAAACATTCGGTAACGTGGCACTTGAAATTTGAGGATTTTGCCCGAAAGGTTTGTGTTTGAGTGGTGGTAGTACTTAAAACGGATACCAAGTTGAGCGTTCTGCAACTTTCTTTTTCTGCAGAGATCCGTTAACACACATTTACACATAGACCAGGTACTTTTTGGAGTCTGGAGACTCAATTTCGTAAAATGGGGTTCTTACTATTATTAGAAAAGAAAGTAAAAAAAATATGGTTTAAACACTCACCAATTTCTCTTACTGACATTGTCACAAATATAAAAACCGATAAATTTTCATTAAAAACTCCGAAATTTTTTACTCAAGTTGCCCTTTCAGCCACAAAGGCGGGAGAAAGTATAGGTTAGGAACTATGGCAGGTTTTACATGAAGTTCCACAAGATTAGCGCAATAAGAAATACTTGAAATCTAAACGCATACAGCCCGCTAAAATCAATGTTCATCGGTAATGTATTTAAAAAAAAAAAATATACATAAACATTCCAAATATTAAAACCCGTTAGCCATTTCCGGTAAATGCGAAAAAAAATTAAAACACAAAATTAATACAAAATTTCTGAAATTTCCTTAGGCATCTGATAGTAGGAGTTATTTAATAAAAAATCATGATGGATGTGTTAGTTGGCTGATCGGCCAGGGGTTTCATAACAATACAACAATACACCCCCTCCCATTAAACCACACAAAAAAGACCAGAAGTCATGCGTCATCACTTCTACAACAAACATCATTACCATTGAGTAGACATATTTCCATCCACAGCCCCTTAACGCCATCACCCTACATATTTTCCCCTGCTAATCCCTGGTCCTCTATCTATGCATCAAACTATTTCCCATTAATCCGATCCATATTCCAATTAGCAGTAAAAATCCTCTTTATTAAAAAACTTATTTAAGTAAAAAGATTTGAGATCTATATATATTCTATGTTTATGATATGTTGGCTCTTTTTAGTCCCTTCACTCCAACAATTCCTAACGGTACTCCCCCCCCCCGCCACCACTTTCACCGGTGTTCCTTTTACTGGCAGTACACTCAAAAAACCCTAGTCATAACTGAACATGTAGTGATAGATCATACAAATTTTGCGATTCTAAGGTCTGTAACATTTCCATAATTTTTCTATACGAGTATCTGTATTTACCTTTGTAATTTGTTTTAGTTAGTTTTCCATTACAAATTTTTTTGTTTGTTTTTTTATTGTTCTATTGCCATATTTTTTGTTTTTGTTTTTTTTCTGTTAATGCAAGCTAGATTCGTTGTATATTTTTTCTTTATAGATAGCCCCTGAAGAAGACAAACAATGTTTGTCGAAACGTCGGGTTATTAATAAAAAAACACTTTTTTTGGTGTTTTCTTATGATACCCCCTGGCCGATCAGCCAACTAAGAGATACATCTGATCATTTCTAATGGCCAACAATTGTTACAATTTGATATTTAATAAAAACAATAAATGAACAGACGTTACAGATTTCCCTGAAGACAATTTCTTCACTGACAATTTCACCATGAACATACAAAATCAGGTGAGAATTTATATTTCAGGGTAGAAAACACCATTTTCATGCCATGGCCTAATGGATAGCATTATGAGTACAGACTATCCAATATCAAAGGTTCATTTAAATCAGTAGATGTTTTCTTTGTACTACCTTAATATTCCCTTTCTCAATGGTATCAAATCCTACTTAGTTAAGTTTTTCATAACGACTTAATAGAAAATCAGGTATGATAAACTCACACGAGCTTCTCCTACTGCAATTATTTTTTAATTTATTATTTAAATTTTACAACCTATTTTAGTCAAAGCTCCCGCAATAAATAAATAGGTTGAACTATATAAGAAACGTTAAAAGAGTCATCACCCATTGGAGACTGTATTAAAAATTACTTACATACTGATCTACATTGCCAAGAAAATCATGCGCTGTGTGGTTATTATATGACGAATGGGATTACGGAGAATTGTCAAAGATGAGAGCTGACTGGGATGACCTGATAGCAAAGAATGAAATTTTTTTATATAGTATGGAGCGTTGGTTATGTGGTGAAGAATTTTTGAACCATAAAGACTGGAGACAATAGATATTTGAATGTATTGGTTTCTTTAGTTCTTGTCATTTTAAGTCTTGTTTGTGTAGATTAGATTCACATGTTAGTCGTTTTTGTAGAAGTAATGCTATAGGCAAAGCCCGCAAAACTAACGTGTATTGCGTGCTGCTGCGTTCGATTCTAGTATTACAATATTGCTATTATATTGTATTATTAATATAGGTATTACAATACATAGTAGTTATTATAGCGTATATTGTATATATAACATGCAAACAGACTAACATGTACTTACGATATAAAACATTTTCTATCACTTTTTGTTTCTCTTACACCAGGAAGTATTGCGATCGTGACATTTTCGAAATTGGGTTTTCACCGACCGTAAAATACATGGTTTCAAATACCCTGAGTAGGAAAAACTAAAATAGCTAGAAAAAAACTAAAAAATCTGTATTTTTTAAACGATATTATAACGATTTTTTGATTGAATAAGAAGAAAAGTACTATTTTATTATAAATTTTACTCCTCATTAATTACAGATCTTGCTCGAACTGGCCTCCACCATTAGAGATACATAGACATGCTCTTTCCTGCCAATTGTACCTTACAGCCAAAGAAATTAGATTCGGCTTTAACCGAGTTACAGGCAACTAATATAATATTCTCTGCTTTAGTTCAACTGCAGATGCAATCCCGGCTTGATTCTAATACATCTATTATCATTTTGAAATTTCTTATAAGAATCATGTTTTTATTCATAACTTGTAAAAAAATATCGCTCACAGAAAAAAAAAACGTTCAAGTAAATTTTTCTTACAAGAAATAGAAACCACATAATAAAAACCACACCTCCAGGTATTTTGAAAAAAAAAAATTAAGTTGGTGCCTATATCTCGCTTTTTGGAAGCACCAAAACAAATTTGCAAATTAAATTTGAATTTCTAACAAAAAACTACGGGGGACACGTAGTTTTTTTGTTTTCTAGCTATCTTAGTTTCAGATAAAAAGTCATTATCCATTGGAACACCCTGTATGTGTGAACTCAATATCTCTAAAAAGTAAAGGTATTACGAAGCTCAAACTCGTTATTCCTTTTAGTTACTATACCACTTACATCTGCCACGAAAGTTTCTGGCAAAATCCAACTACCTGAAATGCGAATTTATTGACTTTTTTTTTTGCGATATTTCGTTTCAATTTTTCTCAAAAATAGTGCCAACGATTCTGCTCTAAACTTCGGGTAGTATCTATCACAAATAAAAATCTGTCAATTGTAATATTTTTCCCGATATATATATATATATATATAGTTTTGGAAGACCAAAAACATTGTAAGCATTTTTTTTAAATCTCAAATTGGAAGCAAATCGATTAATCGGAAATACGACTTTACTAGAAAACTTTTAGAGGAAAGTGGTTTCTTCAATAACTCCAGGGAATCTGTAACGAAGTTAGATTTCGTCAAATTTCAAATGTTATTGCAGTTTATTCAATGTTATTTGGCACCGCCTTACCCCACTACTAATATAGTGTTAAGTCAAAGTGAGGAAAAAAAATTAAGTTAATAGAAAGTTTGTCCATTTCATCATTGTATTGTAGCTGCTGCAACAATCTTGCGCATGCTTTTTACTAGATCTTTTATTTTTGATATTTTTATACAATAACAATAATCTGAATTTATTTTATTTTATTTTTTTGAAAAGAAAAATATAAAATATAATATTTGTCAAGTGGAATATTTGTCCAAAATAATACGTAGAATGGTAGTATTTACCCCCCCAAGTTGCATTTTAAATATTACCTGCATATCCTAAATCTACCATCTTACCGTTTACCTAAAATGGTTGCGGATGAAGTCATTAAAAAGAACACATTTTGGTTTGGAAATTGGATTTCCCTGGCACAAAAATATTCAAACTAGTTTTGGCTCGACTACTGATGTTTCTACTTGGAAGGGTCAGATATTTCCATTACTGGATAAAATAAGGTCGGCCTATCGCGGGAGGTGAATGTGAGGAGGATGTAAGAGGTCTACACACTTTTTATTATATATAGAACAGAACCGCAATTTTAACTCAATGTGCAGTTTAGTAACTGATAACTTGTTTAACTTTAAGCGAACTTCGCTGGCTATTTAAACTCAGGTGCGAATTGCTATATCTGAACTACACTCCTTGGATAGAGAGGGATGTTACAACTGTGTTCTTTGTATAATTCTCGGTCTGTGGAAAATGTTTTCCACTTCTTAGCAGAATGTAGTATTCTCTCTGAATTGCGCATTCTTTATCTTGGTCAGAGAGTGTTGAGGCAAGACCTTACCCTATAGCTCTGCTGAATAGTGATAATTGCCTTGCCCTCATAAAATATTATGCTCGACATGCCTGAAATTACCGCTATGAACTGATACAGGTGTTCAACTTTTGATTTACCTACCTAACCTAAATTTTCTATTTTTCATACATATACTTTGTATTTATTTATATATTTTAATTAATTCCAGTTTTTGTTTTTTTTTCTGCTTCTTTTGTTTTGTTCTTTTCATTTGTATAATACATAATTTCTATTGGTGTATTTATTTTATTACTTATGTAGTTATTCATTTATCATTATTTTTTTTTCTCTTTTTCAAGTTTAGGAAATATAAATTAAAATTGAATTATGCATAAAACATACATTGTTTAATGTTAATGAAGATTCTCGACCGATCTAATAACAACTAAAGGAGATCTCGAGGAGCGGTCAATAAAATGTACACTTTTTTTAAATCTTTTCCAACGTTTCGACAAATTTATTGTCTTCTTCAGGGATAAAGATAAAAAAAATGTTAATCGGTGTTAGATATATTTTCCATAAAACAAACTAAACTCAAATTAAGAGTTTGAGAAACTCAAGATAAGAATTTGAGTTTAGTTTGTTTTATGGAAAATATATCTAACACCGATTAACATTTTTTTTATCTTTATCCCTGAAGAAGAAAATAAATTTGTCGAAACGTTGGAAAAGATTTAAAAAAAGTGTACATTTTATTGACCGCTCCTCGAGATCTCCATTAGTTATTACATTGTTTAAGTTTTGTTTTTCTTTTTCATTTGTATTAACGACTCCGGCTGACGGATGTTTATCCAGGCCGATAAGTACTTTGTTAATTTTTTTTTCTTTATATGAATTGTGATTATTTAATTAATAAAGTATTATTATTATTATTATTATGATTATTACATAGAATGGTATAAATAAATTGGAATTAGACAGGCGCTTTGTATGAAATAAGGATATCAGCTGTTATTTGACATGTAACCTCCACACTGTTTACTAAAACTAAAAAAAAAAACTATCCTGGTTTATACATGTATTCTAAATATAAAGTATAATTTAATGAAATAATATCTACCTTACAGCTTTTTACATCTTTCTCTATCATCCATTATTCTGTTAACACTTTTAAAACCTATTATTTACATAATAGAATGTTTTTACCGTAAATATGGCAAAAATATAATAAATTTAAAGATAATATTGTATATTTCATTAATTTAATAATAGTTAATGTATAGTTAATAGAGCAAGTAGAATATAAAATTTAATTAGAAGAAATATGATACAATTTAGAAACAAAGAGAAATATTAAATAATTAATTGAATTTATTAAATAATATTATGAGTGGTGTTGGAGCTAGTTATATTAGAAAATTAGATACTAAGTGAATATACATATATATATATATAACAATATAGTAAAGTTAGATATTAGTGTACGAGACGGCTAATTGACGGCTTTAATATTAATTTCTAGATATGTGGTTAAACTAAAGAGCAAAATTGTTGTATATAGACTTAAACAATTTAATAAAATAGCTTTATACATTGGGCTCACTTGGTATAAAACGAGGAAGTTATTGTTGGTTATTACAAGAATATATATCTCACACTAACATGGTCAATCCAACTGTAATCATCTAAAGACCATATACTCAATGCTTTATTAATAATTTATTTTAATTACTTTACAGTTTGTACGATGATTTAATATGTACACTCACTCATACGACTTTCTCTTACTCCTTCCTTCCTGTTAATAAAATTATTATATAAAAATAAAACAAAGTTTCTATATACATGAAATTTCACCGGAAAAAAAAAATGAAGCATGAAGCATGAACCTCTTATTAAATTCTAACCTGTGGAACCAAATTTTCTTCTTCCGCCGACTAAAATACAGTTTATTTGCATGATATTCTAAAATTCTCCTACCGTGCTCTATTCTTAATTTAATAGCATCCATCTACAGCAAAGAGAATGCAACCAAAGCAGAGAGAAGAGAGGCCCTCTCTGGCTAACAGAGAGAACTCTCTGACTTAGGCAGGCTAGAGTGGGAGAACCTGTGTATATAAGGCAGTGGGAATCTATCTAAAGGGATCTATCAGATATAACCATACAACTGTATGGTTGCATCCGTGTCATATCTCTATACTCTCACCATTCATTCTATCATTTTTCATTATAAAGTCCAGTACAATTAGTGTAAAAATTAGCTACATTATATTAGTGTCAGGGTTGTTGAGGTGAGAAATTAGGTTTGATTAAATGAACGAGATATGTTGACACTAATATAATGTAGCTATAAGTTTATACTAACTGCACTGGACTTTATAATGAAAAAGATAGAATGAATGGTGAGAGTAGAGATATGATACGATGCGGTGACTAGTGTACAGTTGTATCGTTGTATATCATAGATCCCTTTAGATAGATTTTTCACTAGCTTATATACACAGGTTCTCCCACTCTTTCCTGCCTAAGTCAGAGAGTAGTCTCTGTTAACCAGAGAGGGCCTCTCTTCTCTCTACTGTGGTTGCATTCTATTTGCTGCGGATGGGTGCTATTACACTTAACAAATATCACCAAATCTCTCTAAACATACTCTTACTATAATTTAAACATAAATTAATATCATTTAAAAATAAGCATGATAAATAAAAACGAATACATTTGATTTCCTCTAATATTTATTTTAACTCTTCTCCAATTTGCCGTTTGCTAGCAACCTTCTTACATATCAACTTACTCACATATTTCTTGTATTAACTCTGCTTCTATTTCACATTTATTTATTATTTGAACAAGTTTTTGACTGTCCATAAACTTTACATGGCCTTTCTTCAAACTTTATCTATTCTTATTAGTACAGTATACTCCTGAAGAACTTATCGCCTCCCCCCTCCTAATATAAATAACTTAATAAAACATTGAGCATATTTAACAACACTATTCTGCAAAACTGAATACAAATCTATTATATACCATTTTCTAATGTCTAATCATAATTTATAATAATTCAATTTTGTCATTAATCATACATACACACATAGTAACATAACCTTATAACCCCCCCCCCCCCGCGCAAATTTAATAAAAACCAACAATGTGTGCGTGCAACAGAAACATTACGTTGAAGTGAACTCTCTAACACGAACTTGGTGAATTTACTCTGGGAATGGATGAAAATCCGAAACCGGTTAGGAATGAAATAAATATGCATGCTACGACGATGGATAAAATGCCAGACATTAAATTTCATTCATAAATTGTCCTAAATAAATATAGAGCTGATTAGTGAGGGGCCAAGTAATTAGAATAATTTTAGGCTGAACCAAAACCCCGTAAATATCATTTGAAATTTAATGCCACAAATCTCCCGACAAATACAAACTTTCCAAGTTTTAAAAGAAAATCATTATTCTCGTTTTTGAGAAAATTATAAAAAAAAAAAAAAAAAAGCTATTATTTTATAAAGTGGTACTTATGGTGCGATTCCTTCACTTCTGAACCGATTTCTATCAAATTTCAAACTTTCGCAATGCTTCTATTGTAATCAATATGATATACATGGTAGAATCGTAACATTATATTGAAATGATATTTTAGATGAAAGCTAACGTTACTTATTACCCTACCACACATTCCAAAAAAAAAAAAAAAAAAAAAAGTGTGTCTGCACTTTATATTCTCTAGCTTTTTCGAGGTTTTGGCACAGGGTGAATAACTGGTCCACCATTGATTTTCCCTGGCAGAACCCACACTGGTATGGCCCAATTTCTTTTTCCACATATGGAAGGAGCTCTAAATAATATTAGAAAGTATCTTATAAGCGCATGAGAGTAGTGTGATTCCTTCCTAAAACGGTATACCATGTGAAATGTGATTGGTGTGTTGTATTGTTTGTGTAGTAGTGGCTTGTAGTAGTAGCAGCTTGTGGCATGAGCGGTTTAGTAAAGGGCTTGTGTGTATGTTTGAGGTAGAGAGAGAAGTATTAAGAAATAATCAAGAGATCATACTGTTTTTAAAATAGATATATTCTCTAAGTGAATTTAAGTACTTTTCAAAAACACAATAATATGCTTATTATTATAATACAATAATACTGAAACTAATTAGAATAAACCCTTATGTATTAACTTATGACTGGCACTGATGCTAAGAGAGCGAAAGACAAGTGTTCTGATTAAATGTCTATTTCAGACTGTCCTGAAAGAATGCCTTCTCTTGTTGGTTCAAATCCTTCCCTTATAATACTGGTATGCCTGGAGGGAGTGTATTGTCTTAACCCTAACTGTTACTTCTCCCTTTGTCTCTTCAGTAACATTGACCTAAATTATAGTACCTGGCTCTTTCCCCTTCACTAAAATACACTGTTTGAACTAGCTAAAATTAACAAAATTATTTCACTAAACTATTTTCAAAATTCTTATTTTCTTTCATTTCTTTCTTCTACTACACGTGTTTGAGCTTCCTGCAGTTTTTTTGTTTTTGTTTTTGAGTTATTTTAACCACACACATAAATACTGACCCCCCCAACGTATATATATATATACACACACCATTCGCTAAAAACGCTTTTAGCGTACTCAGGGGAACTCAAAACATGTATTTCCGATAAAAACTCAATTTCAAAAATTGGACACGATTGCAATACTTCTTCTAACTAGGAGTAAGAATAAAATAATGTACGTAAAACTGGATTTTTTGTTTTTTTAATTTAAGGCGCGTCAACATTAAGGCGGTCATTAGCGCCCGGAGCCTTCTCAGTGCACTGCCGGCCTCCAGACAGTGTTCTCTCGCTACAGACAACACTGTCCATCACCGAACAGTGAGCTGTAGAGGCTCCTAGGAAGTTTAAAAATCTAAGGGTTGCACTGGACTCGAACCGAGAAAAAACTGGATTCAGTGCACTAAAATTTTAAACGTTAATTTTTTTTTTTTAATTTTACAGATTATTACTTTTTTACATTCAAATATTTTGTTATTTTCTTTATCTAATGTTCAAAACTGGCATAGAATAAGTAGTATTATTTCAAATATTACTGATTATAAAACCTTCTCCCACTTCATTTCCAGTCATTTCCCAAAGCTGGTCTTCAGTTATTTAACTTCCTTTTTAGACATGGTTGCACAAATGGAAAATGCAAATAAATGACAAAACATTTATCTCTGTCACATTTATACTTCTAGGAAATACATTTGTAACTAGTTTGCTTAAATAGAACTTGCCACCACACCACCTGATGCAGATATACTCAAACATTGATGTTGGTAAAATATTAACATTACTTTTCTTGTAAAAAAAAATGTTTCGGATGAAAAATAAAAAATTGGCGGACAGAGAGTTCATTTTTCTTTAAATATATTCAGATAATAGAATACGTAGATTATATTTAACAATTCTACTTCGATGTCCTTCGATTCCTTTCATTCAAAATTTTTATTAAAATGTATTTAAAATAAAAATATAGCCTCACTTGATTTATTTGAATACCATTTAGATATTTATTCTATTTTTATTTATATGATTTATTTCTTTTTTTCTATCCATAGCAAAATGATCAAAATAATAATGAGCAAAAATATATTATTATCTCTGTCTAGAAGTTTCTCAGACAGTAATATTGCTAATATTTTCCCTATCTATTTATTATTTTACATTATTTTTCTTAACTATATTTGCAAAAATATGTAAATTTATGGCATTATTTTTGTTCATTTATTTTGTAATGGATCGCCAAGGCGCGTCTCCTTGCTTGAAGTAGGAAAGCAACTCTCCCCAACGGTTACGACATCTGCCCTCAGCTACGTCACTCAACAGGTCATGAAAGGCCCTAGTGCATCTCCCTACCACAAGTTATTCAAATTCACCATCGTATGGTAAGATCATGATCCGCCTACCTCAATCCCAAAGAGATCTGGAAGGAGAAGTAGAGGAATTTTCAGGAAGCTCATATAAGGGCTAGCTACACACAAACATTCAGTCCACAATTCAGTCTTAGCTTTACCTGGAGCTGTTTTCCAGAAAAACGCGGAAAAAAAAGTAAAAAAAAAAAAAACAAGAACTATTCATGTGTGGTGTTACTTCCGGTTGGCCAAATTATTGAATCCAATCGGTTGGTAGATCGAATCAAATATTAAGTTTGAACTTTCTGGAATATTCCGTTTTTAAGTCTAGCTGATCACATACAAAACAAACGCGCAGACTAATTTCTAAAGAACATTTTCTCCAGGACCCCCCAGGGGGGAACTCAAAATGTGTAAATTCCGGTGAAAATTTGATATCGAAAATTTAACAACAGCTAGAGAAATTAAGAAAGGAATGAATTTCTCAATAAGGATGAACATATTATTATGTCCAGCATGTTTTATTTGTAAAATGAAAGCAGAAACAAGTTCTGAATATTTAATATGAAATTTTGTTAATTTATATTTAGCACAAGTGAGAATAAAAGTAGAACTGAAAGTGAATTCTGGGCCGCATGAAAGATCACAAAGGCAGTGAACTAGAAAAAGATGAAGATGGAGAATTTGGAAGGAAGAAGGAGCTAATTTAGATTCTAAATGTCCTGCCAACTATGAAATTATTCCATCCCCTTAACGTCCAAAAATAATATAGGGAATAATAACATCGCCAGCAAGGTGAAAACGAGACAAGTTTCATCACTTCCCTTTCACACAGCTTCTCGCTTTATCATCACTTCTCTTTCCCTTCCATAACTTTTTTTTTTTTTTAAATATTTTCCCACCAATGCCAACTTAATATTTATTCATTTATACCAAAACCTTTTTGATGTAAAACAGTAAAAAAAATATAAAAGAAAATGCTTTAACAGAGATCTTATACACTAATCGGATTATTTGATGAGAAAAGTTTAATTGCGTTTATAACACCAGATTTAAAATAAATACGATCAGCATTTTTATGGAGAAAATTCACAAAAAAAAAATAAAAATCTGGTGTGAAACACTCACACAACTTTCTCTTACACCAGTTATTAAAATTATAATTGATTGTTTTGATTGAAATTTTATAGTTTGTGTACCAAATTTAAGGAAATTCGTCGAAAACTGAAAAAAACTGTTCAGTAAAAGCGCACTTCTGGTTTACTAATTTTCTTGGTACTCGGAATTTTGGCCATCTATTCATTTCTAATGAATTTTGTTTGGATGACAGAATTGTATAATCAAGTGCCCTTAACTGAATTTTCCCAGAGAAATGTTTAAAATAAAAGTTGTAGATCTTTATATGTTTAGTTTATATAATAAGTAGTTTCAAAGAAATCGTCGGAGACACTTTTGAATAAATCGCGACAAGTGAAAAAAATCATTTACTAAAATGGTAATGTAAATGCACTTCTGGATATCCAATTTTTTGAAACTCGGAATTTCAACAAGATATTCAATTCTTATTAACATTATTTAAGTGATAGAATTGTTTGGTAAATCAAAATAGCACTTTAGATGAAAACCTAATCCCATCCCTCCCCCATACATAACTGCTCTTAAATGAATTTTCCCAGTGAAATGTTTCAAATAAAAGTTGTAGCTCTTTGTACGCGTAGTTGAAATAATAAAAGAGTTAAAGAAAATCGCCGGATCCATTTTTGAGAAAAACGCAAAAAAGTAAAAAAAAAACAAACAAGTAAAGTAGTACTTCCGGTTGAGGAATTTTGACAGATGACCCACTGTCAGATGCCATGGTGATATATAAACGGAATATCAAGTTTCAACTTTATACGGTTTTTCGTTTTTGAGCTATGCTGTTCACACACACACACACACACACACATATATATGAGTAAGAGAAAGTAAAAAACTGATAAACTTATTCAGTAAAGTCAGCCGCACTTCCGGTCAACCGATACTCTTCAAACTAGGAAATTTTGACCACTTATATAATTCTAATTAGTATTATTTAGTTGACAGAATTGTATATAACACATTGTCGAACTAAAATAACACATTAAACGAAACTATAATCCCATCCCACCGCGAAAAGTACCGGAGAAATGAATTTTCCCGGAGAAATTTTCAAATAAAAGTTTTAGCTCTTCATATATGTAAACGATATATCAAGTTTAAAGAAAATTGTTGGAGCCATTTTCGAGAAGAAGAAAAAAAAAAAAATGAAAAACAACATTCAATAAAATGGCACTTCCGGTTGATGAATTTCGCCCGAAATCATCGTGTTTAAGGTAACTAAACGGAATACCAAGCTCGAGCTTCCAACAATTTTTCGTTTTTGAGATTTTTTACACACACACAGACACATACAAACCATTTTCTAAAAAAAAACACTTTTTTTGACTCAGGGGACCTCAAAACGTGTATTTCCGGTGAAAGTACAATTTCGAAAATCTGGCACGATCGCAATACTTTCTTTAACAGCCGTTAGAAGAAACATAAGACTTTTTTTTTTCAGAGCTCTAACATAAAATTTAGAAGGATTGGATTACCCGCTAGTATTACCCTTGCTTAGCTTACTCTCAGCTCAGGTAGTCACTTCAATGTAGTTACATTATAGTCTAGTAGGTAGCGCCAAAACGTTGAAGAAATTAAAATGAAATTTGAAATTTAACGTCACAAGTTCCACAGACATAAATCGCTAAAATTTTATCTTTCGGAAAAACGTAAGAAATAAAAGTAATACGTTTATATATTTGTACAGTTAGCGTTCCAAGAAAAAAGAAAATCTTTATAATGATTTTCCGAGAAAATTCATAAACTTATTTGATAGAGTAGATTTGCGGTAAACCGATTTTCTTCAAATTTAAAAGACAGTATATCCCATCCTAGCCGCTGTGCCCCAAGGCAGTATCCTAGCACCTATCCTTTATACCTTATATACTGCTGATAGTCCCGAGCATCCTAACACAACCATTTATACTTATACCGACGCCCATGCAATCCATTTCTCTCATAATGATTCCATAGTCGCTCAAAGTTCCCTTCAACTCCAACTCCAATTACTCGAGAGTCCTGGTTAACAAAATCCAGTATAAAAATTAATCCTAACAAATCCCATTGTATTGTGTTCACCTTAAATAAAAACGTTCTTTCTTCAATTTCACCTATTCAGCACTCCTATCCCACCGGCAGACCACATTCGTTATCTTGGCATGTAACTTTTTTTTTTCTTTTTTTTTTGAGCAATGAACCTTTCGATTATTATGCTCTTTCAATCATTCTAGGATTTAACTCCACCCTTTCAACCTTCATTCACACAATTGCCGGGGTGCCAATCCCGGTTCAGACCCTCCCACCTTATGCGATGGCTCCCGAAATAAAATACATATTGCAATACTATATATAATGTTGGTACTTGCCATCCCTGGCCAAGATTGGCTCCCTTTCACTGCATTCATAAGTCGTACACATTCATTCAATTATCCATTCATAACTGCAATCACGCCAATAAATACATGTATCCCAATCGTTACATTCACGCCATTCGTTCATTCTAAAACTCAATAATACACTATTCTATATCGGGGTAGAGTACTCTATATTCCTCTGGTCCTTTAATTCTAAACCTAAAGTTAAAATATTTAATAAATTATGTACAAAATATTTACACTTAGATTTCTTCAAATCTTGCCACAAAGACCTATATCTTTTATGAATTTTATTATCCTTTCTATATTAGCTGGGTCATTTTTCAAAGCCTCGGTTAAGGAGTTTGGAATATTATTCTGTTGCCTATATAGTTGGTACGACTGGCATTCAATGATAATATGCTGGACGGATAATGGGACATTACATGGACTACACATTGGGATAGGATCGCCACACATCAGGTAACCATGGGTCAGCCATGTGTGTCCGATCCTCAAACGAGCCACTACTACCTCCTCTCTTCTGATAGATCTACTGGAAGAGTCCCAGGTCTGCACAGTATCTTTAATTGTTCTTAATTTGTTATTTACAGAAAGAGCACTCCACACTTGCTGCCAACTTTGGTACACATGGGTCCTAATTTTACGAGCTACGTCGGCAGGCATGCTTCACTCCACTGTACCTTCCATATTTGCTGCTTCCTTTGCTGCTGCATCAGCAGTAATATTTCCGCAAATTCCAGCATGGTCAGGTACCTAAATAAATGAGACATTAGTCCCTTCCTTTTTCAAATTGTACATTTGTGTGTGGATGTCCTGGATGACTGGGTTTTTTGCATAAATGTGCCTCAAGGACAGAAGAGAGCTGATTGAGTCAGAGCACACTGCTACATTACCCTGAGTTCCTATGGTATGTAACTAGATAAGCGACTAACCTGGAACCCACACACCAGACTTAAACGGACTTCCCTCAACAACAGCTTGAGACTCCTTGACAAGCGCTCCAAACTCACTCTATAGAATAAAAGACGACTCTATACTTCACTAATCGCACCCATCCGGATGTAGAGGACTAGAACTCTACGGAACCACAAAACTACAAACCCTGCAGTACAAAATACTCCGACGCATAATCGATGCTCCTTATTACGTTTACAACCATACAATCCACACAGATCTAATGATTCCTTTTGTCCATGATATAGCAAAACTCCGGTACAAGAAATTCAACAGCAGACTCCCCCTTTCATCCCAATCCTCTCGCCCAAACCCTCTCCTCCACCACACTTCCAGACAATACTGCAAGGCGATTGAAACGTCGTTGGCCCCGCGACCTTCTTCTGGGTGACTAATGGTAGTTGTCACTGCATAACTACCACTCACATGACCGTCACGTCATTGTTTATATCTCCTATTAGCCTATTTACTTGTTGCATATTTATTTATGTAGTTGTAAACATTCAATAAAACAATTTTAAAAAAAGACAGTGTAGTTCAATATGAATAAAGGCCACATTTTTATAATAGACATTGCCATTCCAAATGCCGCCAACTTATTTATAACTAAGAATGAGAAGCTACCGAAGTACCAGCCATTGGCCGCTAAGATCAGCTAAGTATGGAGAGTTGCTTGGGAGACCCTGAACGGAATTGATGACTATCCAATTAGGATCATACAGTTACCGTATTTGAAATGATGCTTCCATTTAAGCCGTGAGGTATAAAAAATAAATAAATAATAGATATATATAAATTTGATTGACTATGTCCCCCCCCCTCCTCCTACAAAATGTTAAATATAAAGAAATATAATAATAAATTTCGGTTAAAAGCGGTTATATTTAAAATGGTTAGTTAAGTACAAAATTCTAATTTTATAAAGCTACAATTAACATACTTTAATGATGTTACATTAGACACTTACTACTAGCATAGAAATAAATACGTATTATATAATGAAAGATATATGGTTTTATATATGTATGATGTGTGTTTTGTGTGTGTGCGTGGTTTATATCGCGTCAATATATGTATTCTTTAATGTTTTATGTAGAGAAATATTAATGAAGATTTTATCTATGTACAACTTGTTATAAACGACCGATGAATATCTCACTTTTTTTTATTACTTTATAATAAAGAGTTAAATCATATATTAAGTTAAATACATATATATATATATATAAAGTTAAATTATTAAAGAGTACAATTAATGTGATTCGTGGATTTCAGAAATATCTTTGGAATTAACAATTAGGAAGTTTTACTGTTTTATTCATTTTCCAGTATTTATATTTTTAATTAACAAGACATAAGTTCTCCGCAAGAGGCATCCGACGCAAACGGACATTCGAGCAGCGGCAATTCCAACGATTGCCATAGATTGGTACATTTGACACGCTCGGTTCAAACAGTGTACACATATACATCTCACATACTCGCGCGCACTGAAAGGCAAAAACAGTACACACTCTAGGACCCTGAGATGAACTCAAGAAAATGAATCAATCCCAGGGGCAGTTTAGCTTCGATTAGACTAATCCCGGACAGGCCGATTCCTTGGCTGCGTGAACTTTAATTACGACAGGAAGGAACAGAAACAAAAATAACAACCGATCTAGCGGGATAAAATAATTATGCGCTATGGAACTTGAAATATCATGGGGCAATATCCTAAGCAATATAAGCTGCTGTAGATATGATGTGGAAGATATATAACCACTGTAAGAAATCTAACTGAAAAGAATCCTGGCCAATAATCTCATCCTACACTCGGATCTAACATAAAGTTGAAAAGTATTCTACGAATGGTGAAGACCAAGAAATGAATAATAACTGAAAATTCAAAATAACTGCCATGGAACTACAAACCGATATTCTTCTTCGGCATAGATTAAATATATAATATTTATTATAAATATAACACGGACAATAATAATTAATTAACATATGTCATTAAATATATAAAAAAAAAACTAATGTAGTTAATAAATAGGGAACACTAAAAGAATAATTTGATTGAGTGTCAATTCCTAGGAGCCTCTACAGCTCACTCTCCGGTGATAGACAGTGTTGTCTGTAACGAGAGAACACTGGCCGGAGGCCGGCAGTGCACTGAGAAGGTTCCGGGCGCCCATGACCATAGATGTTGAAGCGTCTTAAATTAAAAAAAAAAAATCTGGTGTGAAACACTCACACAAATTTCTCTTACTCCAGTTCTCAAATGATTAATGACAAAATTTTATAGTTTGTGTACCAAATTAATGACATTCGTCAGAAAACTGAAAAAAAAAACTGTTCAGTTATAAACGCGTTTTACTTTCCGGTTTACTAATTTTCTTGAAACTCTGAATTTCAGCCATTTATTTATTTCTAACTAATTCTGGTTGGATGATAGAATTGTATAATCAACTAGGAAAGCACTTTGACGAAAATCTAACCCCATCCCTCCCCTAAAAGTGCCTTTAAAAGAATTTTCCCAGAGAAATATTTTAGATAAAAGTTGTAGAACTTTGCATGTTTTGTTTATAGTTTTAAAAAAATCGTCGGAGCTATTTTTGAGAAAATTGCGAAAAAGTGAATAAATCATTTAGTAAAGTGGTAAAGTAAACGCACTTCCGGTTATCCGATTTTTTCAAATCGGAATTTCAACAACATATTTAATTCTAATTAACATTATTTAGATGGCAGAATTGTCTAATAAACTGAAATAGCACTTTAGATGGAAACCTAACC
>JAAEAF010005305.1:0-73518 GCA_011037195.1 Triatoma infestans | reverse complement strand
ACTTTGGATGGAAAAATCGACTCCATAGATGCATTTCTCCTAAATTCAGTTTGAAATTTTGCATTCAATTCAATTATTCTTTTTATTTTCTCTTACTGCTATTAGAAAAGAGAAACATTATTATGTGTCACAAATCCCCGCAAGGGATATCTGTTGAATGCAGTTACTTGGGGAGTAGCGACCCCATGGGCCACCACAGCTCCCTACTCCATGCACTTCGGTCAGAACAGAACACAATACACTTAAACTATATACACTCTACCCTTTACAGACAAGGACAAACACAGTACACAAACTAGGGTCTCTGTCCCTAGTTAATTGGTGTAAGCCAAGAAAGAAAGAAAATAACGGATTAGCTCGGTGGTAGCGCGCTGGACTAGCATCGCGGAGGTCCCCGGGTTATCTTCCTAGAAGTCTCTATAGCTCACTGTCCGGTGATGGGCAGTGTTGTCTGTAGCTAGAGGACACTGCTTGGAGGCCGGCAGTGCACTGAGAAGGCTCCGGGGGGGACACACTAGATTTTTCAGGTGGCAGAGCAATAATCCTAATCTCATCTAATCTAATGTGTCACAATAATTAATTTTTGTTTTATAAAAATAAATAACAGTCTGGTGTGAAACATTTACACGACTTTCTCTGATTGCAATTTACGTAATTTTGATTTATGATTTATTATTTATTTTTACGGTCATTACCTAGTGCAAATATTATTTATTTATACTGTTATTATCAAGTTCCAAATTTCGCATGACTGATTTACTGTAGTTCTGGTAAACCGATATTTTTCAAAGCAATCAATAAATAATTAACTTTATATTCATTAATATATTAATAGTTTTTTTATGATATTGGAATTTTTATATAACTGATATTTAAGTTATGAGTAAAGTTTGTATCTTGAGAAAGCAAATCCTTTAGAAAAATTTAGATCAACTATTATCTAGTTCAGTGTTATATAATATGACTAGACGACGGTAGTATTGGGTACAGCTTACAAAAGGCAATGACAGCATCCAAAGGTTTGACATCAAACTCTCTCTAGCTTGATGGCTCTCTGCTATATGATGAAGGTATGATACAATCTTCTACCTGTATAGTAGTACCTGTATCTATATATATTTCGAATACTTCCTCTTCCACTACACTCTCACGTATTCTGTCTATGACGTCCTATTAAGATCATATCGCCCATATTGTTACTCTCTACAAGCCGATTACTTTGAACAGCATGTCTTGTATTATTTCTCCAATGACCAGATATTGCCTTGATTATTTGTCACGCTTGACAGTAGAAAGACATATATATTTAAACTAATGTTAATAGTTTATTTACTAGTTTAGTAAATAGTTTTAATTTTATGTTTTTCTCAGCTTATTCAACCATTAACCTCAAATTTCACATTATCCTCAAATGTGAGAAATTTCATGAAAAAATGAAATTAACATTTAATGCTGAAATAAACATACAAATCGCATTTTTAAAGAATGATTTCAATTTGATAATTTTGGCTTTCATGATCACAATTTCATAATTTTGTATAAAAAGTAAGAGATGCTTTAGTAATGTCATTACTGTTCATTTTTTTTTTGCTTAAGAAGGCAGAGAGGGCATTCAGAAAAATGGCATAATATTTAATAAGTCAGTTCAACTACTCGCTTATGCTGACGATATGGCATTATTGGTAGATCATGGAAGAGGTGTTTCTGGTCTAAAAAGACCAGCTAGGAAGATTGGATTAAACTGTAATCAATGATCCAATAGCTGTGACATCACTTAACTCCGCCCAAAGGTTTCACAACTAAGTTGACGAGTTACATGGTACTATACTGTCGAAAATTTTAATGAATCTTTGCTCCTTGATGAATCAAAACAATGATTTGTAGGCTGAAATAAGGAGTAAAATCTTGAAGCTATACTTCTTTGCCAACATTAGGAAGAAATCTCCTAACCAATCTCAGCCAAGGCCTGACAGACGTCGACTTTTATCGCAGGGATGTAAAGCCGTATTTCCTTCTCCCTTTGGTGAACTTATCCAATTCGCCCTGACAAAGGTACGTCACATATTTAACGGCCGTTTAGTTTTCGCTTCGCTTCTAAGTAGTTTTTTTTTCCCCACACTATTCAGGCGGTCCCTGATCTTGCGCTCACACCCGCCCAGAGAAGCCATCGACTTCAGAAAGAGAAGGAGGAAAAGAGCTAAAGAAAAATTCCTGCCCTCCCTCCATCCTCCGCCCAACTCAAGTAAGCAGCGCGGAAACACGCTATCCGAAGGAACCTGATACAACTAAGCATCCAAACAAAACAACAACAAAGCCCCAGGAGTACCCAGCAACAAACCCTAGCAACCCACAGATCCAAAAAGAAACAACAACAAACAACACTAACAAAAGAACCACAAAAATAAAATGAATAAAAACCTTTAGCAGCCACACGCACACAATCACGCAATAAATACATCCACTCAAAGCATCGCACATACCCATAACGTATATCCCACCCACACAATACATCCCATAACATATATCATAACAAGGCCCAACAATTCCCCCAAACAATACAACAAGTGGAAAACTCCAAAAAAGAATAAAATAAATAAATAAATAAATAAAAATAACCCACCAAAAGCAATCACTCCAACCTGCCCTAACTCCACCTTGCAAGGCCCCCACGACAACTGGCGCTGAAACGCTTCGACCGCAAACTCCCTTAAGGCCTCATAAGCCAGGCCATTCTCTAATAACAAAGGAAGAGAGTTGTTCCACTCAAGTTAAGGCGAAAGCAAACTTTGCGCCACACAGAGGCTCTCAGATCATCGTACACGCCGCAAGACAAAAGAATGTGTTCCGCGGTCTCTTCCATTTCACTAACACCCCCAGATATCCATTTCACTAACCTGTCGTTCCCATCACAAGCGCCCTGGCCCAAAGCGTACCGCTGGCTGCCGACTTGTAGCCAAAGAACCCTTAATCAACATAGCAGCAGTTTTGTCGGATGATATGTTAAGCTTATTTGCCGTGCACCAATCAGAAAGGGCGTCCGTCGAAAGCGGATCATCTCTAGCTGAACGTTTCCAACTTTCCAAGTAGTTTCCAACTTTTATTCATTATGATGGGTCACCACCATTTGAACCCTCACGGAATCAATTCAAGAACTCCCCCCCTAAAAAGAGTGCGCTGGCCTATTAGACCACCGCATGGACCTCTTCATCCTTCAATTTCAAGAGCGCGTAGGACGGGAATGGAGAAATATTTAGTGATCTATTTAATGACATAGAAGTGGTCAAATAAATAAAACTATCCAGACTTATTCATCCTTTTATAAGCCGCAGATGTAGTGAGATGGAATACGAAGAAATCTCAAAAAAGGTAATAATCAAGTAGATGTGTCTTAAAATATTGGTTGCAATGGGTTGAACGGTATAGCAAGTGATGGCAGGGGAATATTTAAAGACAAAAACTAGACTGCAGTCGCACAGGACAGATCTAACTTGTGGAGGAATTAATTGAAAAGGCGAGGACTTTACAATCAATTGGACATCCGTTGGATATGATCATGATTATGCATCTCTTATTAAAATTATTATTTTCTCTAACTTAGGTCTCACCATTCGAGTCAGCAGGATGCAATTGTGATGGATGCCAGAAATATAAAAATGTATTTAATTTGAAATAATCAAAAGGGACTATTCAGGTAGAAGACCACCACTGTCTTTTAGAGTTCATGAGCCTTGTTAGCATTGTCTACCCCTTCTTCTCACAGGGGAAGATTTGAACGAACAATTAGAAGACATTCTTTTAGGACAGTCTGTTTTTAGACATTCAAACAGAAACTTGTTTTTCGCTCTCTGCCAGTTCCACAATATATTAACAAGTTTATAATTTCTTTGCAAATAACTTGTAGTTATTATTTCAATAGAATATATTTATTGTTAGCAGCGGTGACTACTTTCTTATTTCTGATACTTCTCTCTCTTAAAACTTGCACACGCACAAGCCCTTTACAAAACCGCTCACGCCACAAGCTACCACTACACTACAACACATCACTCCAATAACATTTCACAGTACTAACGATAGAAAAGAAAGAAATTAGTATATAAATACCATGTAGTATCTATCATTGGTATATAGGATATGTATAATTTCAATTCTATAATATCTAGTTTCCTTAATAGATGGGAAATTTAGGGATTTTTCAATAATAATTGAGAAAAATATAAGTTTCAAAATGAAAGCAATTTATAATATTTTGTATTGTTTATATTCAGAAGAGAGATACAAAAAAATAAGATGCTGATAAAATCGAAATTGATGATCAAGGAAGAAGGCTTCCACTTCTCCTCAGCAGGTACTCCTTTGTTCAAGTCATGCCCCTACTAAATGCGTTTATTTATTTATTTTTTTGGAGTCATTTTGAATTACCTGAGAACATTACTTTATCTTATTGCTTAAAGAACAAGAACTGTGGTTGTTATGGATACAAGATATCAAGTTTTCAACGGAAATAGATTGGAATTTCGATTTTATTTTTCGTTTCTTTTTTTTCAAGTTACCAAGATTTTTACGTCCTTGATATTCTAACCGCACAATACATAGTACTTTCGCTTTTCTAAGAAAAATTATTTTTCAGAGCAACTGGTCAGCTGTTACTATTTTAACTGCCGTTTTAATGTAATTTATGGTTCAAGTAAAAATTCGCAATTAAACGAAAATTTACAACTTAGAAATATAGGATTTAGTAAGAGAGAATGAAGTGAAAGTTTGTACGTTTATTATTATTATTATTATTATTATTATTATTATTATTATTTATAACATAAATCTATTATTGAATATGTGGATGGGTCCGCAATGCTGGATAACATTTGGTATTTTAATCGTCGTAGCATGCACATTCCTTTTGTTCCTGACCGGTTTCGGATTTTTATCCATCGTCAGAACAAATTCACCTGAAATTTCTTATCGCTCCCACTAATAAAAATGGCTTTGATAAAACACTGAGCATACTTAACACCACTTTAAAATTTAGTTATAAAGTGTCCTTCAAAACATGCTATTTATTGTACACTATTTTCTAATGTCTAATCATAATTTAGAATAATTCCATTTTATCATTAAACACCACACATAGTAACCTCCCGCACATATATTCAAATCAAGAAACCAACAAGTGTGAGTGCAACAGAAACATTGCGTTGAAGTGAACTCTCTACACGAACTTGGTGAATTTGTTCTGGCTGTGGATGAAAATTCGAAACCCGGTCAGGAACAAAAAGAAAATGCATGCTATGACGGGTAAAATACCCAATAAATCTATCAGTTTACATATCCCATACAAGCTGCATAAACTGCAGCTCGCAGTTTGTATATAATATGTCGCGGAAAGCAGTTTAAATAAGAATGCTTCCAGTATGAAGTTCTTGATCGAGTCTTTTTGACACTCGAATGTAGTTAGCTAAAAAACTTCGTACAATTAACAGTGATTTCGCGATTCCATTAGCGGCGTTCTAATACGAAGTATCTAATTAAATACTATGTAGACATCACAATAATAATAATAATAATAATAGAAAATTATCTAATCAAATGCATTTACATGAGATAATCTTTTTTTGGGAAACTCATAATAAATCACTCTCACAAATATGCCTTTGATTTCTATCTAATTTAATCAGTTTAAACAAGTTCTACCTGTTTCTCAAATTCTGGAAAAAGAAAAAAACAAATCGTGCCCCCACAGAAGTTTTAATCTAAATGAGCGAGGGGAAAAGTTAGTTCAGTTTTATAAACAATCGTTAACTTTTCTACTTATAGTGAAGTTTCCTACTTATAAAAGACTTATCGATTAAACTGTATTATCCTCTTTGCTGGAATCAAAAGATTCAGAGAAGTTTCTGTTATAGCTTCTTATTTTTTTTTTTTTATTTGTTAAAAGAAGACTTTGAATAAAAAACAGCTTGAAATCAAGGAATACCGATAATTGTTAAAAAAATTTATTATTAATGTAACGACCACAAAATGATTCACGAAAGAAAAACATAATCGTCATATAATTTTGTTTAATTAATTATAATAAATAAGTCACAAAATTTCACACTATGTATGTATTATGTTACGTTGAATTTATTTTTACTTTCTCTTACTCCTAGTAAGAGGAAGTATTGTAATCGTGTCAAATTTTCGATATCGAGTTTTCACCGGAAATATCAGTTTTGAGGTCCTCTGAGTCTAAAAAAGTGCTTTTGGGCAAATGGTCTGTGTGTGTGTGTGTGTCTGTGTATATGTGAACAGCATAGCTCAAAAACGAAAAACCGTAGAAAGTTGAAAGTTGATATTCCGTTTAGATATCACCATGGGATCTGACAGTACGTTACCTGTCCAAATTTATCAACCGGAAGTACCACTTTACTAGTTTTTTTTTGTTTTTTTTTACTTTTCGGCGATTTTCTCAAAAATGGCTCGGAGAATTTTCTTTAAACTTGTAACATCAACTACACATACAAAAAGCTACAACTTTTATTTGAAACATTTCTCCAGGAAAATGCATTTAAGGGTACTTTTGGGTAAGGGGTGGGGTTAGGATTCCATCTAAAGTGCTATTTCAGTTTATTAGACAATTCTGTCGTATAAATATTGTTAATTAGAATTGAATATGATTGTTGAAATTCTGAGTTCGAAAAAATCGAATAACCGGAAGTGAGTTTGTTTTGACACTTTACTAAATGATACCTTCATTTTTCCGCGATTTTCTCAGAAATGGCTCCGACGATTTTCTTGAAACTTCCTATACAAAATAAAAATGCAAAGATCTACATCTTTTATTTAAGACATTTCTCTGGAAAAATTCATGTAAGGGCAGTTTTAAGGGAGGGAGGGTTGCAGCTTCCCCTAAAGTGGTATCATAGTTGATTATACAATTCTATCATCCAAACAAAATTCATTAGAAATAAACAGATGGCCAAAATTCCAAGTTTTAAGAAAATTGTAAGCCGGAAGTGCGCCTATACTGAACAGCTTTTTTTCAGTTTTCGACGAATTTCGTTATATTTGGTACACAAACTATTAACATTTATCAATTATAATTTTGAGAACAGGAGTAAGAGAAAGTTGTGTGTGTGTGTGTGTGTGTGTTTCACACCAGATTTTTTCTAAACAGGGAAAGTTAAGTTACATTTATTGAATAATGAAATGGTTATATTATTAGATATGAAGAATGGTGCTTAATAATAGGTGTTAAAACATGATGTTGAGTACATGAAATAGGATCATGATGAGCACAGTTCAAAATTGTAAGTTGTAATTTACTCGTACAATCTATGATGAGAATATATTAACTTATTACTAACCTTTCTCTTTTTTGTATATCCTTCACATACGGTATATCTTTCTCTTGTATACTTAGGTCCCTACCATCCCCCAACGCCGTACCTTATGAATGAATAGTAATTAACTATCTACGATTTCTTTCAGTTTAGAGTTTAGACAGGGGTTTTGTGGGACAATAAGAAAATATATATATATAAACCATAATTTAGTTAACGCAGAGTTTAAGTACGGGTGAAATGTGATTTACAAAAAAAAAAAAACAAAAAAAAAATCTGGTGTGAAACACTTTCTTTTGCAGTTTACAGTTCAAAATGACAAATTTTCTTCAAACTTATAATTTAAGTTAAATGGAAAATATAAACTTAATAAAAAAGCACTTTTTACCTTAACAATACACCTAGGATAAGAGGATGTATTGTAATCGTGTTAAATTTTCGATATCGAGTTTTCACCGGCAATATCTGTTTTGAGGTTCCCTGAATCCAAAAAAGAGGTTTTTAGCAATTTGTGTGTGTGTGTGAACAGCATAGCTCAAAAACGAAAAAGTGCAGAAAGGGCAACACCATGGGATCCGACAGTACGTTCGTTATGTGTCAAAATCCTCGACTAATTTAGTGGTTTTTTTTTTTTTTTTTTTTACTTTTTTGCAATTTTCTCAGAAATAACTCCGACGATTTTCTTCAAACTTGGTATATCAACTACACATACAAAGAGCTACAACTTCTTTTATTTGAAACATTTCTCCAGGAAAATGCATTTAAGAGCACTTTTGAAGGAGGATTGGAGTCAGGTTTTCCTCTAAAGTGCTATTTCTGTTTATTACACAATTCTATCACCTAAATATTATTAATTTGAATTGGAAGTGCGTTTATTTTAACACTGTACTAAATGATTTTTTTCACTTTTTCGCGATTTTCTCAAAAATGGCTCCGACGATTTTCTTGAAACTTCGTATATAAAATAAACATGCAAAGATCAACATCTGTTATTTAAAACATTTCTCTGGGAAAATTCATTTAAGGGCACTTTTAGGGGTGGGGTAGGGTTATAGCTTCCTCTAAATTGCTATCATAGTTGATTATACAATTCTATCATCCAAACAAAATTAATTAGAAATAAATAGATGGCCAAAATTCCGAGTTTCAAGAAAATTAGTAAACCGGAAGTGCGCTTTTAAAATGAACAGTTTTTTTTTTTTTTTTTCAGTTATTGTGATTGTCTCACATAAAAATACCGACGAATTTCATTAAATTTGGTATATCAATTAAAAAGTTTATCAATTATAATTTTGAGAACTGGAGTAAGAAGAAAGTTGTGTGTTTCAACTTTTCAAATTTTTTGGTCGTTGATGATTGAGGGTTGTTTTGTTTGAATGGGGTTTGAATTAGCGATCAAGCACATATTTAACCGGCCCGGGCAAGAAATCAGAATAAACTTACACAAAAAAAATCTGGTGTGAAATATTCATACAACTTTCTCTTACTCCTGTTCTCAAAATTATAATTGACAAATGATATAGTTTGTGTACCAAATATAACGAAATTCGTCAAATAACTGACAAAACTTTTCAGTAAATTCGCACTTCCGGTTTACTAATTTTCTTAAAACTTGGAATTTTGGCCATCTATTTATTTCTAATTAATTTTGTTTGGATGATAGAATTACATAATCAACTATGATACCACTTTAGAGGAACCCGTAACCCCCCTCCCCTAAAAGTACCCTTAAATGAATTTTCCAGAGAAATGTTTTTAATAAAAGATTAAATCTTTGCAGGTTTAGTTTATATATGAAGTTTCAAGAAAATCGTCCGAGCCATTTTTGAGAAAATCGCGAAAAAATCATTTAGTAAAGTGTTAAAACAAACGCACTTCCGGCTATCAGATTTTTTTCAAACTCAGAATTTCAACAACATATTCAATACTAATTAACATTATTTAGGTGATAGAACTGTTTGATTAACTGAAATAGCAATTTAGATGAAAACCTAACCTCCCCATCCCTGCCCCGTAATTGCCCTTAAATGGACAAACATTTCAAATAAAAAATTGTAGCTCTTTGTATGCATAGTTGATGTACCATGTTTAAAAAAAATCGTTGGAGCCATTTTTGAGAAAATTGCGAAAACGTAAAAAAAACAACTAGTACAGTGGTACTTCCGGTTGAGGAATTTTGACAGATAACGCACCCTCAGATCACATGGTGATACCTAAACGTAATATCAAGTTTTAACTTTCTACGGTTTTTCGTTTTTGAGCTATGCTGTTCACATACATACACACAAACCATTTGCTAAAAACCACTTTTTTTGGACTCAGGGGACCTCCAAAACGGATATTTCCGGTGAAAACTCCATATCGAAAATTTGACACGATTACAATACTTCTTCTTACTAGGAGTAAGAGAAAGTAAAAACGTTGTTGCTAAATATCAATACAGAAATAAATAAAATTGTATGGCAAAATAACCATTAAGTAGGAATATATAAATCACAGGTAAGAGGATGTTCTGAAAGTTGAGTTGGGTGGTTCCCAAGGTCCCCCTTACATCTCACTGCTATCAGTTAGATAATACCATTGGAGGGGACTGCACTCCCAATCTCTGGCGTGTTTGTACACTTCGGCCGTTCTGTCAATATTTGGCCATGCTATCATGATTTATCTGGTCATCTATCTAATACTTAATTTGAAATTTTTGGTTTAATTCTGAAATTATTTTTTATTTCACCAATTTTATATAACAAAACATAAAAAGGAAACATTGCAACATTAAATTAATCATGGAGATCTTTTGCAGCATTGCGGAAAGTCAACCACCATTATTAAATTGGTATTTTCGATTAAAAGATAGGATTATTGTTGCTTAAAACATATAATAAGCAGGAAGATATAATCTATTTTCATTCCAGTTGTACAAAATTAAAATAAACTGCGAGAAATTAAAAAAATAAAAAGAAGATTCAGCACTTTCAAAAGTTGATTCAAAGACTTTAAAGATTAAAGTATAATGTATTAATTTCAATGATTATCATCAGAGACATTTTCCGTGGTAGCCTGCTTCATTTTGTGGTCATCGACCGGTTTCGGGCGTTCGCCCATCTTCAGGATGCGTTTTTCAGACAGTGTGACAACACAGACTCCCACAGAGTAACTTAGTTTCACACTAACTCTCAATGATTATCATTCATCTTGAGAAGCACATGGTATAATGGCCATTATGAATCTTGAAATGAGGCTCTAACAAATTAGTACATTGCGAAACAGCAACTCTATCAAGTTCTAAACAATTCGGCAGTTTAAAGGCAATCCCAGTCCCATAATTAAAAAATAATCATTACGGTGATTCTACTCCAGAATCCTTGGGTTAATTGATTTTTCTGTAAAAATGCCGAATTTAAATAAAACCATTGGTACTATTTTTGATAAAATCGCGAAAAAGCAATAAAACATTAAAAAAAAATTGCACTCTCAGAGACTGATATTGGATCGAAACATTCTCGAATCTTCTTGTAGCTTTTCAACGAAATAAAGATATTTCAAACAAGAGTTTGAGCTTCCATGTGATAATTTGCCTCTGAGATATTTGTCTACACAACACATATGGCCACACGATTTTACAATATTTCGTCGATAAACAATATTTTTATGATTTAGCTGATTATTTATAGGCTGTTCATTTTTATACACTTCTTAGGGATGATTCCCTAAGAACCAAACATATATCTGGATATGTAATTTTAAAATAAAACATCCCTTTGAAAATGACACGTTCAGTGTTGAAACGTTGGGAAACATATTTAAACAATAAGAAAATAAATACAATATTTTTGACTATAGAATGGTTCATTTTAATCATCCCTAAGAAGGGTATAAAAATTACCAGCCTATAAATAATGAGCTAAAGCATTCAAACAACATGGCCGAACCAGTTGAGTCAAATAAGGATTTTGAAAGAAGATTAAGAAGATTTAAAAACGAAATTTTCTACACAATAAAAAATGCCCTATAATAAAAAAATAACAGTTAAAATTTTACATAATAGAAAACCACATGGTCATAAGAACCAAAAAGTCAAAATTAAGGCTGAATAAATAATTTTTAATAAATTGACTCAAAATAAAGAAATAAAATGGACGTATAACACATATAATGTTACAAAAGTTAAAAAATTAAAAAAAAATTTAAAAAAAATCATTAATAACGAAGCCTTAAAAATTAAAGTATAACCAAACATATATCTGGATATGTAATTTTAAAATAAAGCATCCCTTTGAAAATGACACGTTGAGTATTGAAACGTTGGGAAACATATTTAAACAATAAGAAAATAAATACAATATTTTTGGCTGTAGAATGGTTCATTTTAATCATCCCTAAGAAATATTATTATATTCAGGGACTTAGGCCAATGGCCCAATTTCAAAAATATAATTCAGATGTAAAGCGGTTGTAATAAGAGAAATAAAAAATCCATTTAAGGTGAACTAATTAAACGCAAAGATTCCTTAATAGGAATTCAGGAATCGAGGGTTAAGTATTAGCAGATTGTAAGCTTGGCTCAAATTACGGAAGTAAAAAATTTCTATAACCATAGTTACATTATTCTGGTGTTTTATATTTACTCTGTCTCCATCTGTACTGAAATGAAAACCGATTACAATAAAAAAAAAAATCTGGTGTGAAACATTCACACAACTTTCTCTTACTCCAGTTCTCAAAATGATAATTGACAAGTTTATATGTTTGTGTACCAAATTTAATGAAATTCGTCGAAAACGTGAACAAAAAACTGTTCAATAAAAGCGTGCAACTTCATCCGGTTTACTAATTTTCGTGAAACTCGGAATTTTCAGCCATCTATTTATTTCTAATTAGTTTTGTTTAGATGATAGAATTGTATAATCAACTATGATACCACTTTATGGGAAGCTGCAACCCCACCACTCCCCTAAAACTGCCCTTACATGAATTTTTCCAGAGAAAAGTCTTAAATAAAAGATGTAGATCTTTGCATTTTTTTTGTATACGAAGTTTCAAGAAAAATCGACGGAGCCTTTTTGAGAAAATCGCGAAAATGTACAAAATCCACTAGTAAAGGTGGTACTCCTTCTCCGTTTGAGTAATTTTTACAGAACGTATCAGTCGATCCCTGTGGTGACTCTAACGAATATCAAATTTCACTTGCTAACATTTTTCGTTTTTGAGCTATGCTGGGTCACGATCATACATACACACACACGAACACACAGACCCATTTCTAAAAACCACTTTTTTTGGACTCCGGGGACCTCAAACGGATTTTCCTTCCGGTGAAAACTCGATATCGAAAATTTTACACGATTACAATACTTCCTCTTTTACTAAGATTAAGAGAAAGAAAAAATCAGAGAACAGCGTCAATAATAAAAATTAAATTAGAACGCAATAATTGCAACAGTCAAGTTTATTCACAGTTTATATATTTCGCTAAATGGTTAACCTTGAAAGATCTCTCTCTCTGCCACAAATGATCGTTCTTTGTGAGGTTCAAATAAAAAAATATGATTAAAAACACTAATATCAAATAAATAGAAAATTCCTGATTATTAACTACTGGATACAACAAATATGGCAAAATACTCATACAGTCTTCTCTTACTGTATACAGAAATATTGACAGTATAGGGCAACCTTGAAACTGGCGTGAACTTTGAAGAGGGGCAGTTCTCAACCAACAGGAAAATGGCATTCGTTCTCCAGAAGACCGTGAAGTTCCGCGAACTGCAGCGCCTGGTAGAGTGAAAGGAATATGGAAGTATGCAGATATAAAACAGATCGTTTTAAAAACTCAAAATTAAAAACAACATATTACTCACACATTTAGATTAATTAAAATTTCTTTTTTTAAAATCTTTTTCTAATTAAAAAAACTAAATTTGAAAACCATTAATTAATAAATCTAATTAATTAAAAATATTTTATGAGTAAATCATCTACCTTATCACTTTATCACTAAACTAAGAGGCGTCCCAATATTGTCTTATATCGACAAGCATCAATAAGGAGCGGAACTATAAAATAAAGGCTCAAGTCTAATAGTGTTAAGAGAATGGTGGTGTCCATAACTTACTACGTATATTGGTAGTTAACTTAATTTCAAAATGGATATTAAACTGAACCCTCTTATTATATGACAGTTTAATAGTACAATTTTCATTTATGAAAGCTAATTAATGAAATAAATTGTGAAATGAAGAAATAAAAATTTTTTTTGCAATTAATTCAATTCATTTCCGCTCTATCTTTTGTCGATGGGTGAGTTTCAAATTAGTTCTAATAATATACTCATTACTTCATTATTCTAAAAGCTAACTTACTGAAGCATTAACGGATAATGAATTAGCAGAGTATGTCAGCAATACTCTGTAAAAAGTAGTCAGAAATAGACTGTAAAAATACTAGGCAAATATCTGAATCGGGCATCAATTTATTTTCCTATCCTGTCGCTTTGAACGGTTGTCATTCAACAAGAAGCAAGAAGCTGTAAGTTGAAGTTGTAAGAAAAGTATAAGTTGCTTTCTTTTATAAAGCCCGATGTTTCAACATTCAAAAACAAAGCTTTTAGTAGCATGTCAAATATTGATGAAGGGCCATATTGATCGCAAAAGATTCTCTATGTGAGATGAAAGTGTACTGAATTTTACAAGTAAAAGTGAGGAGTCCCTAAAGAAGATATGCCAAGCCTCAATACAGACATATTACCATTGAACGAAGTGAGTGCTGAAAGAGGTTAGGAGTAGGAGCTTGTCGATTCAGATCCTACAGCATATAGAGACTAATAGTTTGACTTATTTATTCTGAAGGACTGGAGACAGGTCTTCCTTTTTGAGAGACTGTTCTCTAGTGGAATCAAGTAATAAAAACATTGCTGGGAGATCCATGGCAACAGCTTTCCACAATTTAATGGGAAAAGCAAGAATGCGAGATGAAGGTAATCGCGATGGGTTACTTCTTTGATATGCGGTAACATTTATCAAGTTTCTCTGGAAATATGAGAGCTGCTTAGAAAGAAAGGGGCTTGAACAACCTGTGTGACACGCTCGATCAATAGCCAGCTTCGAAAAAATGGTAAGCCTCTTCGATTAGGGAAGAAACTGTTGCTAATGATTAACTGATGTCTTGAAGTGGACGAATTGCTTTGAGTGATAAATCTATATTGGGGTTCTGTTTTCAGGTACACCCAAATGATGGAGTAATACTCTTAATGATGAAGAGATTATATGGGATAAGCACTTTAGCACAAGATGAGATCATCCGGCCCTATATCTAAACATCAACCCTGATCAAGTTCACTGATGCTATTCGTAAGCGCAGGATGTTTCAACGACTGGAAAATATGGTTCACGGAAAAAAAAATCAACCATGAGAATATAAAAGACTACAAAATTTATTAAAACCATATCTTAGACGAAAACTATGGGACTGCTTGTCTTGAAAAACAGTGCAAAATTACTTATCAACATATATAGTAATCCCATCGATTTTTTCCTGGAATGTGTATGATTTGCTGAAAGTGAAAAAATATGAATGCTCATTTATTATTATTTTTAATAATCAATTAATATAAAATATATTAATATAATTCCAATTAGGGGCGGGTGTTGGTGTTGTAGTTATGAGCATGGACTTATAACTTGGAGATCCCTAGTTCGAGTCCCGCGTATAACTGCTAAATTTTATATTCGTAAAAAAATGTTAATAGTAAAGTATGTGCTTCCGCCCCCGTCCACGACACCTAATTTGGTAGTTGGACGTTAAGGGAGTTCCCGCCTGAAAAAATAGGCATTACTTTACTTTACTTTACTTTTACTTTAATTCCAATTAGTATCTGACTCTTATTTTCAGCTTAAAAGTTACTTTTTCTCAACATGATAGAAAATGATCAATGCAGGCACATCATAAAACAATATTGTTTTAAATTATATTAGGTAAATGTCAATAACGCACAGATTAAATATTGAAAAAATATAATAATAGAATTAAAAATCATCTGCCAATAATTAAAAATCTTTCAATGAACAAGATAAAGAATACTAAACCGCATTATGCTATCCTTTAATTTCTTACAAAATTAAACATTCCCCTCGAGAAATCTATGTACATTAATATTAGGATGGTAAACATTGTTTGCAACTTGTAACATGTACGCAACCTTTTAACATGAACAGAAACCCATTATGGCAACCGTTGCACACTTTGAACAAAACCGTCAACGATGAAAAGGGCTACCACAGCCTGTTACAAGCTTTATATAGTTTCCTATATAACCGGGAATATTTCCCAGTCAACTCCCTTACAAATCGATAAATTCCATTTCACGTTTAAGGGAGAGAAAAGTTGGATGGATGCAATTACAATGGGTAAAGACTTCCCCCTTTTATAAACATTTAGTTCATAGAAGTGAAGGAATACAAAGATATGTTTGAGGCGATATTCAAGCAAGTATATTATTTTACAAGATAAAAAAATATAATAATAGTAATAATAATAATAATCTGAATAAGTAAAATGCTTTTTGTCTATTAGGGTTTTGCTTTAATATTTTCACTTTCTCTTATTTACACCATTGTGAACATCATGTATGTATGCATTAGACGCAACAATTATTATGAAAATGTATGAAAGGCAAAAAACAGTTTTACATGTATAATTATTATTATTATATTTGATTCTTGATCTTAATAAAACTGGGAAGAGGAGTTTGACGCAAGTTCCAAGCTAAAATATGTTTGGATAAAATTCTATGACAAAAATGTTTGTGAGAAATAGAGAGAAAAATCAATTAACAATTACTTATGAAATAATAACTTTTTCAATAGGTCTGTTCTTCTAAAAATCATTTAAAAAAAGAAGATTTATACACAGTTTTTTCTCGTCTCTATTTATTATAATAGAGGCTGAGTCAATTTTGTTAGGAGCAAAAACATAAAATCAAAACTCGACAATCATTTCAAGGGCTAGAGCGCTAACCACTTGGTAGGAACGGCTTTTATTGATCTTTATGTAAATCTAATTCATTCTAAAACTTATTCGGTTTATTGTAACCTTTTTTTAAAAAAAGTTATTCAGCGTTCCCCTAGAAATCTATCATCGTTAAAAGAATCAAAAAGAAATAGATTCCTGTTTAGTAAATCAGGAAATAACAGTGAGCTCCTTTTACACCCTATTATCTCAAGCTCTGGTAGGCTCTGTTTAGTAAATACAGGAAAGATAATTAATAATATAAATTGAGGTGAGATTAAAAAATGGGTAGCAAATATTATTTATCACTTTCAACAACCAAAGGAATGGCGGTTACCTTAAGATGCAGAACCCTGGTTACCAATGTTGGAAGACACATAGTTCTTAGCCCATATCCGGGGACAAGGGGAGAAGAGAAATAGGAATAAGAAAACAAATCTTATGTGACTGTAACTCTTGAGTCTTGATCCATACACTGCTGCTTGGCTGATGATTGTAGATAATAATGAAATGGGCTCCCAAAAGCTGCACGCCAGGAAACAAACCGGAAGTAACAACCATGTGATTTCATAACAACCTATTCAGGCAGTAAGAACCGAGCCGCTAAGTCGACAAAACGAACAAATTATTAACACTACCCAGGAAAACTAGAAGTAACAAACTTGGGTTTTCACAATTAAGGGCAACCGAACTGCCATAAATTACACTGTGACATTGCCATAAATTACACAAGTATTACACTGTGACCATATATATTCAAGAAGTGTTGTTGCATAATGACTTACTCCTTCGAGCTTAAAATGACGACTAACTGAGAGATGAGAAAATGCATAGATTACCCCCTCTCTACTCTTAGGACACAGCTTAATAAATTAGTAAATTATTATCTAGTACAATCCCCTCCCCGAAATAAAATTATTGTACGCCGTTGGCAGCAAATTTGAATTTATATTAAATACCGAACAGTGCCTATATTTCTACCAACATCTTATAACATTTTTACCTATTTATAAATAAATTAATTAAACTAAATAGACAGAGTTGACGGTAAAGTACTTTCATCAAAAATTCCTCGCACCTCGAGTAAAATTCTCACTTAAAGACATTCAATCATACCAGCTTTCAAGCCAATAATTTCTTTCATGTTAAATAAATGCACTCACGCTAGTAAATACATTTACCCTAAATTTATTATCCTATAGGAAGACCCCAGATTTCACTCCCAAATAAATAAAACCTTATCTAACCTAACTGAAATTTTATCTATTCTTTGAAACAAAAACAAATAACCCTTTAGTATATGTAGAACTGTCTTTGAAGATCGCACGCAAATCATGTGCCAGGCCTGCACTTCCCTTCCAGCAGAGCCTGACTTCCTTCCAGTAAATGTGACACATTTAGGTAGGTTTCTATCTGCAAGTATACATTTAAAAACCCTTCATGGGTGTATAGATGCCCATGTGTTACCCCTGAAGTCCAATCCTGACCCTCGTAAGTGTAACCGAATAAGTGTGACCTGCATAAGGTCTCAACCGAAACAGTTCGTACATATGGCATTATTTCTTTTAATTTGTCATTCGCCTTTACCATTTTCTAGTCATAAATTCTTTCATAAAATTTGCAGATAGTCTACAGTACCAGCGGTAGCATGTTTTTCCGCTTTTTTATTCAATAAAAATTCCTTCCACAAATATAACGATTACTAATTATTATTATTATTATTATATTGAACACAATAATTATAGTAGGTCTAAAACAACACTCTTTACTTGCAAGTTTTTATTTCAAGGTGAGAAATAATGATTCAAAAAAAATTATAACAATAATAAAAGTAATAAAAAGGCACAAATCAATGTCAGGCTATGTAAATCTTACGAAAATTCTCTCTGAAAAAAAATAATAAAAACAAAAGAAACTTTTTTTATAAATATACATTTGCGTGTATTATTTATTTATATAAAATGAAAGTATAAAGTATAAAAAAGAGCACTAGTACACCTGTAATAAGAGCACAAACAAATATATAAATATATTCTTTGCACTGCACAATAGTCCTCCTCCTTGAAGATGTGACATGAATTATTTATCCGGACATTTACACGTCAACGGATCAATCATTCCTCTTTTTTTCTTCTTATTGTTAATCTTTGAAAACCTCAATACTTCATACAAATTATAATATAATAAATTCTATCTTTTTTTTTTGTTTAACTAAAATTATTAGAACCTATTAAATGCTTCTAATACTCAATGGCACACTTGCAAAGCACTCATAAACTTCGAATAGTATTGTATTGAACGTAATGCTATACATTTAATTTCAGAAAACATTTCAAAGCATAAAGAACAGTATATGTGTAAGAAAAACCTCAAAAGTAAACTGATGTTTTCATGAACAATATTACATATTCGAACAATGATATTATGAACATTACTGCTTTGCAGTGTCCCGTTACTCATAACGATACTTCCCATGTAAAACTAGTTGTACCACTGAAACACCAGCAATACAATTTGTTTCATATGTAATCCTTAATCTGTAAATATTGGGTGTATTGGATATCAAAAGATACTTTACAGCAAAATCTTACAACAAAGCTTCCCTAACAATATCTTTGAATATCAAAAGGAATTTCAAATAAAAACTAAATACTCAAAAATCTACAAAATATGTCCACTTTGGACAAAATTTTAGGAATCATTTAAAAAAAAATAAAATCAGAAAATCATTAAAAAAAATACTAAATTGATATTTTTCTATTTCTGCTGTACCTGCAGAACTAACCAATATCAAAGGGAATAGTTGTATTGTGGTTGTGTGCGCATAATAGCTGGAAATCATCATGGGATATTTTCCGTAATAGCCTACTCCATTTTGTTGTCATCGACCGGTTTCGGGCGTTCGCCCATCATCAGGATGTTTTAAAAAAATCCACTACGTTAACAAAGACTTGCACAAAGAAAAATCAGTTTATACACAGTACATTCATCAATGTATAAACTGATTTTGCTCTGTGCAAGTCTGTGTTATCGCTCTGTTTTATCAATAACGTACTGAAAATACAAAGGCTATCATTGGGAAAATATCTTTGGAATTATTCTTTCTTGTCGATTATTTTGAGGAGGAATTTTCTGAGTGAATAAATTAGATTATTTGGTTGTTGATGTGTTTGGATGAATCTAGGGATGGTCAGTGGCTAATGTCAAATACCTCAGTGCACTGTCGGCCCCTCCAGATAATGAAGGATTATATTAATATAAAAAAAAATACTTAGTGTTCCGGTTTTTCATTACTACCTATATACTACATGTATGACCGGAATAAAAATGCCTGGAATAAGCCGTGAGGGAACAGAAATAAACGGGAACGTTACTCCTGGAACGCTCCATTAATGTTCCTGCTGTGACCATTGGATAAAAGCAGGGTCAAAGTTTTGAAATAGCTTGAAAACCGTGCTTTAGAGGAAAGCTTAATGTTACCCACCTAGTATCTAGAATCTCTTTAAAATGAATTTTCCAGAAATGATGATACAAATATTAAATAGAATTATTGCGTCCTAGCAAAGTTGTAACTCTTGTTTTTATTTAGTACTAAAAGAAAATTACAAAAGACCAACATCTTATTGTAACATGTACTACAAGAAATTTCAGTTTTCTACGTGTTTCCGTTTTTGAGTTATGCTGATCATACATCACACACAAACCATTTCTAAAAACCACTTTACAACAACATGTATTTCCGGTGAAAAATTAGAATTCGAAAATTTGACACGACCGCAACATTTTCTCCTATAGTAATATGAGAAAATTAAAATGAATAAAAAACTAAAAAAACCAACTATATGAAGAAGAAAGTTAAGGAAATAAAATAGGTTATTGCAAGTATAATTCTACTAAAGTGTATTGATAGAGTGTAGATAAATTTCATGACAAGACATGGGCGGGGGTACACTGTAATATATAGCGCGCATAAGGAGGGAAATTTACTTATATTTTAGAAAATGCTATAGCGCAATGGGATGTTTATTCAATATATTACCCGTCCCAGACTCAATAGGATAAATCTAGAAAGTATATTATATATAGGAAGGATATGTGTACATGAGAAAATTTGATATTCTCATAAATAAATAAAAGAAAAAATAATAAATTGAAAATAAATTGGTAAAAGAAAATTATATAAAATACATTATTTCCATCCATTTTATCAGTACAAAAATCAATCTGTGTCAAACACGGCATGCTACAGCAGCAGTAGAATTATATATATTCTGAGTAAAAATATTAGAAGTTATAGTAAGTATCAGAAAATAGGTATCAAAATATAAACTTCATATGATTGTGATTTCTTTTAGTCTCAGTAAACATTTAATATATTAATTATATGCTCAGGCCGGCCAAAAATAATTTCTAATTAATAATTAAAGTCTCCAAATTAAAGAGGAGGCGTTGTTAAATATCTTTCCACTTCACGTCAAAAAGTCTTTCGAGGCAGTTTCTACTTTGTGGATTTTATGTAAATATAAATAATCTATTGCATATAAGTTAAAAGCATAATTTAACTAATTGTTAAAAGCGTTAAAATTAATTAACCTACCTTGTTATATGACCAATAATCATATTTCCATACTTTATACAATCAAAACATAAATATAATATATGAAACATTGTGAAACCGGAACTTATATTTGAGAATTAAGTTAAGGAATTGGGCTTTAATTGACCTAAATGGTAAAATGTGAAAACAAAAATTCAGTAAAATTCCACAGAAAAATATTAAATTTTAAATCTTTTATATAAGTATGTGTAAATTATAGAACTAAACTGCATGAAACATTAAAGAAGTGGTTTCTTTCATTTTTAAATGCCAATTTTAGTATATAAACAACTGAGAATATCCGAATTATAGTTCTCAATTTAGCAGTAATTTTATTATTTACTTTCGGGGAAAAACATGGGGTGATCTTATTTATTATGTTCGGAATAAGTTAGCCACTATCTCCAGATTTGTGTAACTGGGAACACAAAGAGTGAAAAATTTTAGCTGACGTATGCTGTAACCAACATGCAAGGAGGGTAAAAAAAAACAACATTGATATTCCGGTTGGGAACTCCACTATTTACTACTTCCCCTCCTCATGTCGTGCCATCAACTGGGGAGGGTAAAGAAATCCACATTTAACACAAGCATGCTTTTTCTTATTAATTTGTTCTTGTTGATTTTTTTCCTTTATTTTTTGGTTTGACTAAATAAAGATAAAAAGGAAAGAGAATTGAGAATTTCGAAAAATAATATGCACATTGTACATAATTCATAGCCAAGTTATTATGTACATAAAATGTAAAATATTCAAAGGAAAATGACATTTTATACGATTATTTCACTGCTAAGCTTCTTTTTTTACTTTCTCTTACTCCTAGTAAGAGGAAGTATTGTAATCGTATCAAATTTTCGATTTCGAGTTTTCACCGGAAATATCCGTTTTGAGGTCCCCTGAATCCAAAAAAGTGGTTTTTAGCAAATGGTCTGTGTGTGTGGCTGTATGTGTGTGTGTCTGTGTGTATGTGAACAGCATAGCTCAAAAACGATAAACCGTAGAAAGTTGAAACTTGATATTCCGTCTAGGTATCAGCATGGCATCTGACAGTGGGTCATCTGTCAGAATTCCTCAACCGGAAGTACCACTTTACTTATTGTTTTTTTTTACTTTGTTGCGATTTTCTCAAAAATGGCTCCAACGATTTTCTTGAAACTTGGTATTTCAACTACACATACAAAGTCCTACAACTTTTATTTGAAACATTTCTCTGGGTAAATTCATTTAAGGGCAGTTAAGGGGGAGGGGTGGGGTTAGGTTTTCATCTAAAGTGCTATTTCAGTTTATTAAACAATTCTATCATCTAAATAATGTTAATTAGAATTAAATATGTTGTTGAAATTCCGAGTTTGATAAAAATCGGATGACCGGAAGTGCGTTTACTTTACCACTTTACTAAATGATTTTTTCACGATTTTCTCAAAAATGGCTCCGACGATTTTCTTTAAACTTGCTATATTAACTACTCATACAAAGAGCTACAACTTTTATTTAAAACATTTCTCTAGGAAAATTCATTTAATGGCACTTTTAGGGGAGGGTGGGGTTATGTTTTTCTCTTAAGTGCGATCATAGTTGATTATACAATTCTATCATCCAAACAAAATTAATTAGAAATAAATGGATGACCAAAATTCCGAGTTTCAAGGAAATTAGAGAAACCGGAAGTGCACTTTTACTGAACGGTTTTTTCAGTTTTCGTCGTATTTGAATTAATTTGGTACATAAACTATAAAATTTGTCAATTATACTTTTGATAACTGGAGTAAGAGAAAGTTGTGTGAGTGTTTCACACCAGATTTTTTTTTTTTTAATTTTTTTTATAATCGCGTCAACATCTACAGTCATTGGCCCTCGGAGCCTCCGACACACGAAGGCCTCGAAAATGTTCCAACATCATCATCACAGGTAGTTGACGTTGTACCACAGTGCTACCAAATCTCTAAAAATTTTGTAAACATGCATTTAATTATAAGATTAAAAAAAATCAGATGTGAAACACTCACACGACTTTCCCCTTCTGTGAAACGGGGCAAATTTTCTTCACATTTACAACTCTTAATAATGTTTAAAACCTGTCGCCATTTTTATATAGAAAAAAATCACAAAAACCTGGAAAAACCTATTCAGTAAAGTCGCACTTCCGTCAACCAGGATTTTTCTTCAAACTGGTAATTTTAGCAACTTATTGTAATTCTAATTAATATTATTTAGTTGACAGAATGGTATTAGCATTAGTGTAGAATTAAAATAGCACTTAAGAAAAAAACATAGTCCTTCTCCCTCCCCTAAAAGTCCCTTTAAATGAAATTTCCCTGAGAAATGTTGCAAATAAAAGTTGTAGCTATTTGTGTAGGTAGTTAATATTTAAAGTTTAAACAAAATCGTTAGATTCGTTTTAATGAAAATAGCAAAAAAACTGAAAACCACTTCAACCTCGGGATTTCGACAGCATATTTAATTATAATTAATATTATTTAGATAATACAATTGTGTAATAACTGAAATAGCATTTTAGAGGTAATCATAACCCCCAACTCTCCCCTAAAAGGGCCTTTAAATGAATTTTCCCGGAGAAATGTTTCAATTAAAAGTTGTAGTTCTTTGTATATGTAGTTACTATACGAAGTTCAAAGAAAATCGTTGGAGCCGTTTTAAAAAAAAATCACAAAATACTGAAAAAACAATTAGTAAAGTGGCACTTTCGGTTGATGGATTTTGCCCGAAATCTTCGTGTATGATGCGGTGATAGTACCTAAACGGAATACCAAGTTTGAGCTTTCTGCAATATTTCGTCTTGGAGACACACAAACAATTTTCTAAATGTCACAATTTCGTACTCAAGGGACCTCCAAACATGTATTTCCGGTGAAAACTCAAATTTCGAAAATCTGGTATGATCGCAATGCTTCATCGCTACTATTGTTAGTAAGAGAATGTAAAAAGCTGCATAAGTTTCTAAAATTAAAATTAAATTTTCAAAACATATAGCTTTAAGATAAATAAAAGTAACATTTTTAAAAACACTCAAAAGCTATGAACCTTGAAGATACAATACAAACAAATAAGAAATAACAATACAATAGGACGTTAAAATTCTACCAGATAGCTTTATAACTAAACAAAGTGATAAATCATTTAGCGTAAGCTGATCGAGATATATTTATAAATACAAAATGACTAAGTTCTATAAGACAATCAAGCTGGAAATAATACTCTTATATTCAGAGAATTTATACAAAACAAATAGACATTGTAAATTTTATTTCAATGGTTTGAAACAGTTAAATCTATTATTTTTCAAAACTAAATATCTGAGAATCAATAGTATGGAGTTAAATTTGTTTCTATAAAATGAAAGTGTAGGATGGGAGACAAGAAAATGAAGAATATCATCTGGATTATTAAGAGTACACAAATGGCAATTAAAGATGGATTTTATTTATTTTTAATCTTTATTCATGCTACAATCAGCGCGATAGCGCTATAAGTAACAATCATACAAAGAACATAAATACAAAATGAGTAGAGAAGCTACCCAATGATAACACTCCAAAACTACACAAAATCACTATTTTCTTTCACTTCAGAGGAGGGTCTCTTTTTACTTCAGAGGAGATCACGAGGCCATGTCTTTTAAGACGTCTAGGAGGGTTATTAGGAAATGTTCGGGAAGACAGGTGTTGAGCTAAACGATTTGTGTGAGTCTGTAGGATAATATGGAATTTCCTGTAACGGGTTTGGGCGACTTGAGCAATGAACAGTATTTTAAGATCAGTGAGTATGGTTCGATTGGAGACGTAAAAAGGAGCGTTTACAATGTTACGGAGGGTACTGGATTGTAAACATTGGAGATTAAAGTGTTTGGTTGAACCCCGGTACGCCCAGAGAGGCCTTAAAATAGATGTATAAATTAGTCTTTTGTTGTCTAGGGAGAGTTTAGATCTGTTTTTCAGTAGTCTTTTAAGCTGTCGAAAGCGTCTGTTTAGTTCAATTCTTTTAAGTAGTGTATGAGGATTCCAGTTAAGTCTTAAGTCTAAGTAAAGCCCAAGATAGCGAGCAACGTTGACCACTGGTAAGGGATTAAGTTGTAGTAGACTGGGGGAAGAGTAATGCGACTTAGAGTGAAGGTAATGTTTTGGGACTTATTTTCATTAAGCTTAATGACTCATTTTTTGAACCAATTTTCTAGGGGGGGAGAGGTGGGTTTGTAGATTTCTATGGGCTGTTACGGGATTATTATTGGCAGATAGGATAGCAGTAACGTCTGCATAGGTGAGAAGGATTGTATCAGGATGTGTTGGGATGTCTCCCAGTGTATACTGAGTAAAGGATAGGACGTAGCTTCGGCACTCCAGCTTCGTATGTTTGAAAGGAGAGAAGATGATCCGATTTGTACTTGAAAATACCTACCGGATAAGTAGGATTTTAGGATAAGATAATAGGTGGCTGAAAGTATGCCCTTAAGTTTCCAGAGAATGCCGGGTTGCCATACTTGAACGAAGGCCTGCTTCACATCGAGGAAAGCCCCCGAACAGCACTCCTTCTTCTCAAGGGAGGATGCAATGGTGTCTACAACGCGGTGAGTTTGTTGTATGGTAGAATGGTGGCGTCTAAATCCAAACTGATGGTATGGGATAACATTGGAAACTTCAAGGATTGGTAGGATATGTTTAAGGATGAGTTTTTCAAGTATTTTGGCCAGGACAGAGAGTAAGCTAATAGGACGGTAGGATGAGGGGAGGTGTTGAGGTTTTTTGGGCCTTTAGAATGGGACGAATAATAGAGAACTTCCAAAGAATAGGGAAATAGGTGGTTCGGAGAATCGCGTTGTATATGGAAGTGAGGAAGACCAACGGCTTTTTTAGGAAGATTTCGAAGAATGGTTGGGGTTATGAGATCAAATCCGGGAGTTTTCTTTGGGGAGAGACGTTTTATAGCATATTGAACATCTGACGGAGAAAATGGCTTAGGTGGGAGGGAGAGAGGAAGGGGGGAGTCCAGGTCTTCTAGGAGAGATTCTTGGAACTGGGAGTCAACCATATCAGAGTAAGGAGTGAAAACAGTGGATAGGTAAGAGGCAAACAGGGAAGCTTTATCCTCGTCGGATGCAGCCCATGAGGCGTCATCTCGACGAAGTGGGGAGGATATGGATTTGTAAGAAAGTATTCTCTTTGTTGCGGCCCAAAGAGATTTGTCTTCTGTAGTTAAACCTAATGTGTATTCTTGAAAGCGTTCATTTCGGAGTTGTTTAAGTTCAGTTCTAAGTAAGTGAGTCAGTCTATTGTAGATTCGCTTATCAGAGTTTTGGAATCATAATTAAGGTTTCGAATCGAATCAGTTGGAATTAAATTTGAAATTTGAATTTCTGTTTGATTTTCTTATCGGAGAGTCTCAACTGCCCAATCAGTCTGGGTTCTGGAGGGTTCTGGAGGAGCCGCCAACACTAACCTCCTCAATATAAAGTATGATTCTGTCATCTACAAAATATTAATTTTATACAAAAGCATTGATAGTATCCCAAATTTGAAGAATTTAACCGGATATGCCAATTTCCAAAATAGGTTCTGAGTTTTTGGAATTTTCTTGAAAAAGGCTCCATCAACTTTCTTCAAATTTGCAATGCTTACTGTAGTGGAAGAAAGAAATAAAAGAAAATAATAGTTTTTAAAAATAGTTTACAACATTTTATAGTTTGAAAAATCTAATTTTATTACTTTAAATGTATCTTAGTGTAGTGAAGGGATAATGTGATGGATGCAAGAAACATAGAAATATATTAATTTATAAAAAAATCAAAAATATCAAGATATGTGACAATTCCCTTGCAAAAAGGTACACGCAGGTAGAAGAGTACGGTTATTAAAAGTTGATCAACCTTAAATAGCATTATGTACTTCCCCCTTCTCCTCACAGGGGAGGAACTGAAGCAACAAAGAGAAGACATTATTTCCAGGACAGACTTGTTGTAGACACCAAAGAGAACACATCAGAACTGTGCCAGTTATAACATAAGAGTTTTGTACTTAATTACAGAGTTATTGAATAGCATTTAAATATCTTTAAAGAATATATTTAATTTAATCTACCAGTGTTTACTTTATTCTTATTACTTCTATCTCAAACATACTTACAAGCCCTTTTACAAAACCGCTCAAGCCACTACAAATACACATCTCCAAAAACATTTCATTACTGATGAGATATAAATATATTTTATTTATAACATTTTGCCGTAGTTACTTCCTTACTTCAGTATACCTCAGCATCATGCTTTTATATGTAATGCAAACGAAGCTAAACGTTTAATAAACAATGCAAGTTCTATGAATTGATGAAATTGTAATAAATATAAGTCATTAGAGCGTTTCACACTAGCTGTATTTCAACACTGTTCTCTTCTATCTAATTTTTTTTCTTCTTGCGAAAACTTTTAATTGAAAACAATTCACAATCTTGATTAAAAAGTGTTGAAAATGAAAATAAAGGAATTGGAAAGCCAATAAGAGGAGGAGACCGTTTTCTCTCATTTCAAACTTCTTTTCCCTTTGCTCGATGATCAATAATAACTTAAAAGCACTTAGCAACCTTATCGCCCCGTCTTCTATTTCTTTATAAAAACGAACTGTTTATCTGTGATTGCTTAAAAAAAAAAATCTATAGTCCCAAGTTTTCTTTAGGTATGTATCAAAACAGTTATTTTAAATTTATCAATTTTATGTTCAATATTTTACTACATTAATTTCTATCTTCCATAGCTTTTTCGAGAAGATTGGAGCCTTGTTAATTCAAACTTGGAAGTCTTCATTTTATATAAGAGAAAACAAAAAGAAAATCAATGGCAATATCTACGCGTACACTCACTGACTAATAATTTAAACAAAAAAAGTAAAAATGCATCAATTTTTGTTATAAGTAGGCAGTAAAAAAAAATAAAAAATCACGTTTGCATTAGCACAATATAGGTTAGATTAAAATACCATAATTTTGAAAAATATAGATTAGAATAAAATTTCAAAGAAACCAATAGTAATGATACATATAAACTAATAATAATAATAATAATAATAATAATTGTTGTGGTGGTTGGTTCCGCAGAGCTGGAATGCATCAGAGACATTTTCCGTGGTAGCTTGCTTCATTTTGTGGTCATCGACCGGTTTCGGGCGTTCGTACATCTTCAGGATGCGTTTATCAGACAGTGTGATAACACACTGTGAGTGTATAGACTGAATTTGCTCTGTGCAAGTCTGTGTTATCACACTGCCTAAGAAAAGCATCCTGAAGATGGGCGAACGTCCGAAACCGGTCGATGACCATAAAATGAAGCAGGCTACCACGGAAAATGTCTCTAATAATAATAATAAAAATATTAATAATAATAACTACATCTGATTTTTCAGCTAAAAATTTGTTTGAAACAAACTGGAATGGGCATCTTCACGAATATTTCGGACATCATATAACAATCTGAACTTTTGCTGAAACAAACCTAGTGACCAATGCAAAATAGTTATACTATAAACCTAAACATAATTTAAAATTTATCCATTTGTTATTACAAATCAATGAAGTTCATTCATACAATAGTTTGCATAATACAATAGTTCATTTTTTACAACTGAATATATTAAAATAAGAAATCCTTAATAAGTCAAGTAATAATTATGAATATTATACATAGTATTTATAAATAAGGAACATTTAGATATTCTCGTTGCAAGTATAATGGAACAAATCGCCAGCAAATTCACTACAAAAAAGCCGAATCGATAGTTCTAGTAGCAACCGCATTAAGACGCCACCACGGAGCCTCGAAGCGCACGTCAACTACGCTCGTCCGCTATAACAACTGGCGAATGGGCTTAACTTCGTAAAGGGTTTCAAATATATAGTTGCGGTAGAGGTACAAGGTCAACGGTAAGTTGCCAACGGGCATGTATGGTTGAACTTGTTTATAATAGTCCAGAAGTAGAAATATAATATCACAAATTCCTCAGAAACTCTAAAAATAAATTTTTCCGAAAAATGATCCCAATAAAATGTATTTAGACAATATACGGACCTTATAGAAAATTGTTTGAGCTGTTTAAAAAAAAAATCGAGAAAACCCCCCAAAAAACTGCATAATTAGCACTTTTGGTTGATGGATTTTGACTAAAACCTTCATATGAGATATGGTAGTGATATCTAAATGAAGTACCTTAGTTTGAGCACTGTACGATTTTTAGATTTTGAAATATTTTGTTCACACACACAATTGGAATCATATGTTTTGAACCCACGAGATCTAAACATGTATTTCCGGTGAAAACTGTCACAACCGCAATACTTCTTTTTATAGCAGTGTTAACAGGAGTTAACATAACAATAATCCTAATTCTTAATTAAAGACAACTATCAGTTGAGAAAGCTTATAAAATAAAGGGCTTTCGCTTCTATAACTGAAGAATTACAACTGGCAATGGGCGTACATTAAAAAACGATAAATAAAGCTGATTATTATTAAAGAATAAACAAATTCATGGCTTTAGGAATAAATAATGTTGGCCAAAATAGAAACAGCTCGTACAAATAGCAAAAAAGAAAAATAAAATAAGCAAAAGTGTTTCTAAAAATAATGTTCATCTTATCTAGGTGTGATAAATTGACATCATCATCATTATCATGATCATCATCTTGTGTAGGCAGCAAGGAAATATACTTTGAGAGAAGAAGCTCTCTTCGACAAATGATACCAGGCCGATGACAACTGTGTCGCCTCGTCACTCTCTCTCTGTCTGTCTAGATGTCCGCATTATGTATATATGTTGGCGGTAGCAGTGATATACATTCTTATGTATCCCCCCCCCGCCACTCACCTTGACGCCAAGTGAATAGCGATATTTCTATGATAACATATTATACACATAATTTATCTAAAGGAAAAACTAACACGCATATTCAAATCAATCTTTTCTTTTAGTGATTAACGATATTTTCAATCAACAGGTCTCGATTGCAACTTGAATGCTAATAAATAATTTCATGATTAATGTACTATCGGTTTATTTGTATGTATTTGGAACTTCTTTTTTTTTTACTCCGAAATTGAGTTTTCACTAGAAATAATATATGCTCTGAGATACCCAGAGTACGACAAAAATGTCTGTAGGGGGGTGTGTGTGTGTGTGAACAAAATATCTCAAAAATGGAAAATCGCCGGAAGCTGAGACTTGGTTTTCCGTTTAAGTATTCCTACCGCATCTGACACTAAGGTTTCGGGGAAAATCCATCAACCGGAAGTGTGATTATACTAAATGTACTTTTGTTATTCGCGATTTTCTCGAAAACGGTTCCAATTTCTTTAAAATTCTTATACTATTTACATAGGTATTTTTATACATAATCATACCTATTTACATATTAAGCATATCTACAGCCGAGTTATTAGCTACATACAAAGCCTAGAACATATGTGGAACTACAATGAACCTAAGAAATATATTACTTGCTCCGATCCAAGGAGCTCACTAGAGATGATAGGCAATCGGGACTCCGATAGTTCATTAATTAAGTGCATACACACGCTCTTAGAACTATGTCTACGAGAAAATAAAGAAGTCTCCTTATTTGGATTCCCGGTCATGTGGGGATAAGAGATAACGAATCTGCCGGCATAGCTGCTAAAGAAGCGGCATCAATGACTTGTAGAGACGAACGTGCCCTTGCAGTCGATTGGAAAGCTTTTCTAAAAAAACAAAATCTTTCCAACTGGGAAAAGGAATGGCAATCAGTGCAGCTGTCAAATAAACTAAGGAATATCAAGGGTGCTACAAAGAAATGGTCAACCTCAAATCGAGAGTCTCGGCGAGAAGAAGTTGTCCTAGCGAGAATGAGACTCGGTCACACCATGTTGACACACAGCCACATATTCCGAAGAGAACCTCAGCTGGTATGCAGCGCTTGCAATACGACATTAACGGTCTCGCATATTCTATTGTAATGTTCAAAATATGTAAACGCGCGGGGAAAAGTAAATATACCGACCAGTCTTACAGATGTATTAGGAGACAATGAGGGCAATATCATCAATAAGACTTTCGAATATCTTAGGGAAGTTCATCTGTTTCATTTGTTGTGAAACTAGCTGTACATATGTATGTGTTTAGTTGTTTGCTGGTGTCTTGTGTATAGGTATTTATTTTATAAGTGATATAAGGGAGTAGAGGAATATGATTAGACCTAGATTGTGGGTTTGATTAGAAATTGTTAGACTGGCGGGTATAAATACGCATCAAATTAGAGTCCTTACAAATTAGAAACAGGTGCAAAAAACCATATAGCTGTTGTGCACCTTAAAAAATCCAGAAAAAAAATACCTTTTCACTTGAAACCTATCCCGGAAAATTGGTTCTGGGGGAACAGCGCATTAAGCGTTCCACTAAAGCATCCCTTCAGTACAATGTATGGTTCTAATACCTATATAATATAAAAAATATTGTAGAGAAGCATTGGCAGAATTCCAAACTTTAAGAAAATCGGTTAACCGAAAATGGAGTAAAAGAAGAAAATGGTTCACACCAGATTGGTTTTAGTACAATCGCCAGCACTGTGGACTTAGTTACAAGTCTCGCTGTTAGCTAAACTTCGATGCAAGTTTGAGTTCAGTTTATCTATTAAAGAAAGTGTACTCGGAATCACCTCGAGTGCTGAATACAAAGTCAACGTTTTGCATGAAATCGAATAGCACTACGGAAAAAATGGCTATGAAAGAAGTAAGCCAAATGACTTTAATTTTGTTTGCTTTTCACGCTGAAAATCCGAATTCCATGAAAATCACCTGGATTTAGTCCTTAATGTGCAATTATAAATAACCGTGCAGTGGATTGGCGCCATTCCAAGTTAAAGTCATATTTAAATAATAGTATGGCGCTAATGGCCTATGTTGATGCTGTGCACAGTAAAAAAACTGGTATGAAACACTCACACGACGTATGAAACGCACTTACTCCTGTTAGTACAATATATAAAATGATAAGTTTTCTTACACCTCAAATTCTACTTATTTGATCTACGTAATATAAATATTGTGGTGGCGAGGGGGAAAAGTACCAATGTAACGACTCAGACAAATAAAGAAGTGATTACATTATAGTCCAGAAGAGCGCACTAATAACATTAAAATTTAACACCACAAATTCCTCACAACTCAACCACTTTTTTTTTTGGAAAAATGTTACAAATAAAAGTGATACTACTTGTAATTTATGTGTGTAGATAGCATACGAAATTAAAAACGTCTGCAGAGTTTGACTTTTGTTTTGTGAGGGTACAGTATACTGCGACCTGCAAGAGGTCTTTCCCAGAGCATTTTTAGTGCACTACCGTTCCCTCTTTTATAGACAATGACCATACAATGAGCGGTAGAAACACTCCAGACGAGAGGGAAAAGCTAAAGACAGCACTATCTGGCTTCGAACATGGGGTCTCCGTATATGAATCCAGCGCTCTACCACTGAGTTTAATCACGTCCTTATTATTGTCATTAATTGACTTTGGGGAGGAACCAACTCCTACGCTATCCAAAGCCCCACTAGGTCTATATAGCTACCCCAAGAAAAACAACAAGAAACTGGGTCTAGAACAAATATCCATCTAAGATTCACCGCAATCCGAACAAATTGGACAATAACCTTACAGCCCAAGCAATCTGTCATAAGATGCATGACTTTTCTCCACTTGACGCCATGAAATGCCTCACAGACTCTATAAAACGGATCTGGCATGAGCCCCATTAGAAAGGGATCCAACCAGATGCCTAGAAAGTTCCGTGAAAGAGACAGCAATGTTTCCCAATAGCCCTGTCCTCTTGGACTGCCGAAACCAACTGTGCTAATCCATAAGGATGAATGCTGTAAACCTATCCATAACTGGAAGCCTGACGACATGTGCCAGAAGACACGCCAACCACAGGCTCGCAACCATTGAAAGGGAGAGATGCCTAATTTGGCAAACCGTTCCAAAAATTTCCATATGAACTAGTACCCAGACTAGAAGCCCATCCCTCAAAGAAGAAAGCTCTTCCAGTCTTTTACAACATTCTAGCACGAACTGAAATTGTAGAAACATGAACTCAGCGTCTTAAGTGCACCTTGATGTCCGAGCAGATACATACAACTTTTAAGTTAGTGTTACGTATCGTCTCATCCAAGATACAACAAAGCATAGCATAAATCTCAAACCTGTAAATACCTTCAAAGGCAGCTCGCAATGAATGGTAGAATGACCATATCGCTTTCCTGGCAAAAAACCAGCCTGTTTAATTCTATAACAGCTTTCATTGCCACAGTTTTCACATCTATAAATAGCGGTGAGTTTCCCAATAAAGTCTCAAAAGCAGCTATTGGCATGGTCCGCATCGCACCGGTCACCGCCAGATAAGCCAAGCGTTGAATATCGTCAAGCAGCAGTCTAATGGATCTTATCTCAATGCGACGCTACCACACCACAGTCGGATCCCGTCGCTAAGTTGAATTTAAAGCATTAGGCAAATTTTGTACAAAATTAATTTCTATCCATTCCATATATTAAATATATGAATTGCTTTAATATTAAACCAAGATTTAGACAGCATCCAACAACAAAATAATATGGGAACAGAAAAGGAATTATTTTGTTTATTCTACGAAGTATAGAATAGTTGTGTTATACTTTCTGCTGTTTAAGTCACCCTAATGAGAATGCGTTTTACATTGACTCATTGGGTGACTTGAATTCCTAAATGAACAAAGTTGACCAATGATCCGTTTTAGACTCAATTCATACCTTGGTAATCAAAGAAGATTAAACTGCTGTTTATAATATTAATGTGCTGAGTGATTCATCTTTCTGGTTTGGATTAAAAACAGAATCAGTTGTACACTAGAAGCTATTTTTATTGAAAGCAAAGAGGTTATTCATCCTTTAAGAAAACATTTAGGGGTGAATTTATTATTCCTAACAAATATTACCAAAATAATTTTAGAATATCTTATATCCTATTACTATAAAAATTTATTGTAATTTTAAGATATAAAAGAAAAGAAATAAACTTCAATGAATATTACTGAACCGTTTGTGTAAAGTTCCCCCAACAACATTTCTGACATTCTTTAATATTTAGGGCCGCAAAGAAAAAAAAAAAAAAAATCTTTTTTTTTTTACCCAGCAAACTTACAACAAACTGAAGTATAAAAGGATTCTGTGAGGAAGTTTTTTTTAACTTATCTGTTTCATATGAATTATTTATAAAAACATACTTTATGAAAGAATCCATTTTATCTCAGACAACAAAAAAGGTTGGTAAACAAGAGGGAGAAATACATCCAAAGTTACTTGTATTTTATAAAAGTGAATACAATAGATATCGCTGTCCATATTTAACCTATGAAATCCAAGTATTAGTGAATAACTTTCCCATCAGAAAAGTGGCTTAGCCACTTCTTCAGAAATTTGACATCCCTACAGGTATCCCAAGCTAACAACAGAACATATGCTTTGACACCTCAAAACACAATCACAAAAACCATAAGAGGTTTAAGATAGTTGATGTGTACGACTATATTCCATCTACAACAAATACAAGGAAGCAGTGGATTTGGTTTTATAGCCACCCGCTTTCTATATCTAAATCTAACATCTGTAAGCTCATGCTTCTCGTTACGTCTTGAATTACAGCAATCTGTTGGCATATAGCCAAACAAAAAAGTTTTCAGAACAAATTATCAAATTTATTGCCTGGTTTAAAAGATAAAACGAGACCAAGCAAACAACTAACTAAATAGCTATCAAGAAATTACTTAGAAATTATTTCGGTGTTTTAGTTTTGGGTTGCGCCTATGTTTACCAGCAAGTGAAAAATCATAAATGATTAGGTTTAGTCTTAAGAACAAAATTCACCATTTAAAACATGTCAACGCAGACACCAGAATCTTTCACTATGCCCAATAATATGGTAATATACGAAATAAACTATATTAAATAGATGCAAAAAGAAAATAAACTGAATGTAGCTAACTAGTTGAATGTATCAAAGAACTGTGACAAATTTTAGATAAATGAAAGACGGTAATTTTTACGTCATATCATGTATTATATCACATAAAACATGAAAGAAATGGAAAGCGGCACTAATTATAAAGAAAAGTAGAAAGTTGATTTATAACAGTTAGTCACTTCACTTTAATAAGTGTATAGACGATTGTACGTAGTACTACAACCAATAAACTAGTATGTTTAAATTACTAGTTAATTTTTTATAAGTTTAATTCCTACGCTAAATCATATCAAGAATTAGCAGATTCGCAACCCACTTTCATGTGTCATCATAGTACAATCCTCATTCATAAAGAAGCGAACGCAACACAACATAGAAATTAATAATGGACAAGACCCACCTTTACCTCTTTCACTTCATCCCAAACCATTTATACCTCCTCAAGTCAAATAGATCATTACCAATCTCACCAAGAAAAAAAAAGCCCCGTTTACGATCTAATTAATAACAGCTTAAATCCTTAACATCTACCTAAAAAGCAATACTTTTCCTTATGACCATATACAATTCTATTTTAAGAACCTGTTATCCTATTCTTTTGAAATTCTCTACACTTACGTAAACTGATCCCAAAACCCCCAAAAAAACAACGCATTACGATTTTTCTTCTATCGTAAGAAAAATATTTGAGAGACTTCCTTCTATCTCGCCTTCCAAAAATTACACAGAACAGAAAGAATATCTGGTATTTTATCCGTCGAATTTACTGACTGGTTTCGGATTTTCATCCATCGTCGAGAAAATTTATCAAGTTTGTGTAGAGTTTAATTCAACTCAAATTACTCCTGTTACATCAGAGACATTTTCCGAAGTAGCCTGCTTCATTTTGTAGTCATCGACCGGTTTCGGGCGTTCGCCCATCTTCAGGATGCGTTTTTCAGACAGTGTGACAACACAGACTTGCACAGAGCAAATTCAGTTTATACACTTGCTCTGTGCAAGTCTGTGTTGTCACACTGTCCGAAAAACGCATTCTGAAGATGGGCGAACGCCCGAAACCGGTCCATGATCACAAAATGAAGCAGGCTACCACGGAAAATGTCTCTGATGCTTTCTAGCTCTGCGGAAGCAACCACCATAACTACTCCTGTTACACATTACACTGGTTGACTTCTTGCCTACACTTGAAGTGTACAACGGTTCTGCCTTAAGTAGGACATAATCCACTACATCAGTCGATTATATATGGTCCCACCTGGGCTGGTCTTAATGGCTCTTATCGCGAATTCCATGGCCAGATTAAATACAACAGGTGATCTCCCTGCGAAAGACCTCTATCCACGCTGAATTTTTCAGAGAGGGAATTTTGAATTAAGACTTTCATTTGGGTGCCCTAAGTTCATCTTCATTAAACTTACTGGCTTTTCAGGTGTACCTAGTTTTCTGAAGGCGAGGATCATTTCTTTTCTATTTATCGTGTCTTAGGCTTGCTTGGAAACGATAAACAAGTTGTGCAGGTCCAAAATTGTATTCGCAAAATTTCTTAAGCATTTGCCCGTACCGAGAAAATGTGGTCGCAGTGGATCGGTACTTCCTAAATCCATAGGTAGTGGCTAGTTTTTTCCGCCCACGAAGTCACACTATTACTTAAGGCTATAGTGAAAATTTTATAAATTGTGAGTAATAAGGCTATTCCTCCATAATTTTGGCAATTCAGCCTGTTACCTTCTTGTGGTTTGGACATAAATTAGCTGTCTTCCATTCTTCTGGCATCTTCTCCTGCAGCCAAATATCGTATAGGAGACAGTGTATCACATCCCTCAACGGTTCACTTCCATTCTTCAGCAGCTCTGCTGGTATCTCTACTTCTTCCTTCTCAGATGGAGTCACACTTCATCAATCTCTTCTTCTTCGTCTAAGCAGTTCTCATGTGCGAACGGATTAAAAATCTCTCTGAAGTACTGAGCCCATCTTACTAGTACTTCTTGCTTATTCACCACAACGTGGCCAACTTAATCCATACAAAAATCATTAGATAGTTTAAAACCTTTTTTCAACATAACCGTACATATTTCCCAACAACCACAGAAACATTAATTTACTAATATAAAGGAGGGGTTTAAGTGATCTCTTTCAGTCAGAAATAGCACTGCGGCTGAACCGCAGTAATGAATACAAAAAAACTTAACAAGAAAGTTCTCAATTATTGAGATTTTAACTATCATCTATCTGTATTACGAATAATTTTAGCCATTTTTACTTTCTCTTACTCCTAGTAAGTGGAAATATTACACGATCGCGATGAATTTTCGATTCAACGGAAATACACGTTTTCAGCAGATCCCGAAAAACATATTTAGCGAATATATATATATATATATAAAGCGCTTTCGTTTCAGAATTTTAAACGAACGGACAGAATTACAATTTAAATACTACTAACAATAAAATGAATATATACATATACAAAATACAAATATAAATAATAAAAACAATAACTACAAACAATAAATTTAAAAATCTTTATAAGTTTCAATATTGATTTTAAAGCTTCATAATCACTATAAATATACCAAAAATGAATCATTGGAATGAACTAATTTCAAATATCGATTTATCTTCATCAGTTACTTTCTCTGTATTGCTGACGCAATTGAATTCTTGTGAAACTAAACTTTTAAGTGTTTTCCAAACATTTACACAAGACATTCTCTCTTCAAGTTGTAATACACAAATAATGTTCTTCAAATTTACTAATTGTCTAGTTGTTTTAATATACATACAGGTGAGGAACTGAGTGGTATTTTGAAAGAAAACATGGGTCTGGGTTCCCCAGGCGCTCTTAAAATTATTTAATCTTGAGAAAATCGAAAGGAAAAAAATCACTAAGTAAAGTTATATTTCGTTTTCATATGTTAAATTCCACATACAAGACTGAAAAGACAAGAAGCTAACCGACGCTACAAACTCCTCGCAAGGCTCATCGACAGACGATCAAAACTAAACTTAAATAACAAAAGACTTTTATATCTGCTGTTACTAAGACCAATTTGGTCATACGATATCGAAGTATGGGGATCGACTAAACGTTCCAATTCCCAACGCATCAATCCTTGTAGTCAATAATTCTTCGCAAAATTCTTAATGCTCCATTTTTTATATCTAACCTCACTATCCACAATGATCTGAACATTCCTTTTGTACTCGACCTAGCAAAATCTCGTTTCCTCAAATTTCACTCCTCTACAGCAGCTCATTCCAATTCTCTTATACAACGGCTCTCTTGTCCTACAATACCAGGGAATCCCCTAAGGAGATTGAAGAGGAGATGACCCCGCGATCTACTATTGTCATGACACAGTAATAAGTCCCATGATAACGGAATGTCACCACTGGGTGGCTTCTCTAATCTAAAACATCCTGTTACTGCATCAACTATCATCACATTTACTTGTTATAACTATTGTTATAGTTGTAAATTTAAAAAAAAAAAAAGAAAAAAAAAAGTTAAATTCACATTAACATTGTACATTTATACATATTGACAGGTTGCAATTAAAACGATCGATGCTTAATCACGTTAATTCTGATACGGTCTAGAATTACATCCACCTCCTCACCGAGGTGGGCAACTCATTGGAAATAGAGAAAATGAATGAATTGCTCTGAGAAGGTTTAATACATCCTTTATGGGACAGGAACCTATCTGCATATTTCCAAGACAGTGACAAAATCAGTTTTCACTATTAGGTTCGCAGCAAATCAAGGACCTGGTGAAATTGTACTAAAGGCCAAAAGCGAGCAAAAGAGTTTAGATTAGAATAGAAGCATTAGATTAGATTAGATTCTAACGGGGGGTTTGGCTCTTCAACCTGCGCCACCGCGACACCCCATGGATCTATTGTGGCACCCTCCTAGTTAGAGGCCCTTCCCCGATCCTGTCCTTTACCGGACTGTGGAATTGGGGGGGGGGGGTTTCCAAGGTCGTCAATTAGAGCACCTGCCATCAGAGCACCCTCTCGAGTCCTGCTTGCCTTAAAAGACTTAATAGGTCCGAGAGGGGGCCCCGGCTGAGGCTTGTTGGCACCAGCTTCTCTTTACCAAAGAGGCGGTACCTTACCAGCCCCTCGCATGACCATACCACGTGCAGCCGCCGCTCCTCTTCTTCCTGACAGAACCTCATAGGCTCTCCGTTGCCAGGCCCATGCATGCATGTGCTTGTTAAGTCTACAATGGCCAATGAGAACGCCAACTGCTATCCTTATGGCCATCCGGCCATTTGGAGTAATTCCGCAGTTAGCATGGGCGAGTGGCTATGGATAAACGTTTTCGCCTGCCTCTGGCCACCGCAGAAGCATACGACAGATCTGCTAAACAGCATTTTCCCCAATCTCAGAAGCCATCGAAATATATATTTTTGATGAAACCACTCTTCCATAATCTGACGCAAATGCAAATGTTCATCTTGTAATACACGAAAGAAAGTAAAAGTTTACAATGACTTGATAAAATTAGAATATTAAATAATGATGAGAGGAGATTGCCGTCTTTGATAAATGAAATTAACGTATTAACAACTGGCTAAACAAGATTAAGGAAAAGTTTTAGAATTTCATCAACACTACTGCATGAATTATTGATGACCTGGCACTGTTGTTGATGTCCATAGCGGAAATCATCACTTCTGAATATCTAAATAAATAAACATTTTAATCAGGAAGAACTTCATAATTATGCACATCAATTTTCAATATTTAATTTTTTTAATTACTATAATGAACAAGAAAAATCTAAATGAAATATTTTAAAAAATAAAACGACATGTATTATCCAGAAAACATATTAAGTTTTACGATTGGGAGTGGTTTACAAGGATGGGTGTCTGATACAGCACACCACACCTACATTGAAATATAAAACTAAAGTGTTGAAATTTTATGTTTTGTGATATCAAACATTACAAAGATAATTGTAAAATGTTTTAATATCTGCTTTCTGTGGGGAACAGTTGGGTGGTGAGCATTAGATCATCAAAAGACAGAAAAGAAAATCTGGTGTGAAACACTCACACAACTTTCTCTTACTCCAGTTCTCAAAATTATAATTGACAAATGTTATACTTAGTATACCAAATTTAATGAAATTCGTCGAAAATTGAAAAAACTGTTCAGTAACAGCGCACTTCCGGTTTACTAATTTTCTTGAAACTTCGAATTTTGGCCATCTATTTATTTCTAAAAAATTTTGTTTGGATAATAGAATTGTATAATCAACTATGACAGCATTTTAAAGAAAAACATAACCCCACCCCTTCCCTAAAAGTGCCCTTAAATGAATGTTCCTAGAGAAATATTTTAAGTAAAAGTTATAGATCTTTGTATGCGTAGTTCATATATAAAGTTTCATGAAAATCAGCGGAGCCATTTTTTAGAAAATCGCGAAAAAGTGAAAAAACCGTTTAGTGAATAAAGTAAAGTGATAAAGTAAACGCACTTCCGGTTATGCAATTTATTTCAAACATGGAATTTCAACAACATATTTAATTCTAATTAACATTATTTAGATGACAGAATTGTCTAATAAACTGAAATAGCACTTTAGATGGAAATCTAACCCCACCCTTCCCCCAAAAAGTCCTTTTCCAGACAAATGTCCCGGAAAATGTTTAATGATGTGCGGATGATCTTTTTAATTTAAGTTAAAGACAAAAGCGAGCGGAGCCATTTTTGAGAAAATCGCAAAAAAGTAAAAAATCCAACTAGTAAAGTGGTACTTCCGGTTGAGGAATTTTGACAGATAACGTAGTGTCAGATCCCATGGTGATACCTAAACGGAATATCAAGTTCAACTTTCTACGGTTTTTCGTTTTTGAGCTATGCTGTTCACATACATACATACACACACACACACAACACCACACCCACAGACATTTGCTAAAAACACGTTTTTGGACTCAAGGGACTTCAAAACGATATTCCGGTGAAAACTCGATATCGAAATTTGACACGATTACAATACTCTCTTACTAGGAGTAAGAGAAAGTAAAATAGCATCAGCACACGGCGGACTGGCTGCAGAGCAGGGTATCAACCCTGAGTACTTGGACGGGAGTGGAGTTGATGGCGTGCTCGGGAGAGGATTTCCCGAAGATGCACACCATCACTACCTTCTTTCCAAGGAGTGCGGAGAAGGGCATCAAGAAGGTCTTGGCCTTGGTGGATGCCCAGAACGTGGGAGTAAACACGAAGATCTGGAAGATCCTCGTGTGTAAAGAGGAGAATGGAGGCCTCTTGATGACCGCCGCGATCGACGATCAGTCGTTTGAGGCGGTCAGGAGGGGAGGAGGAACCATCCGATTTCGGTTTGGGAAGCTCCCCATTAGAGGCTGGAAGAAGCTGGAGGGTGAAGGGGATGATAAGGAGCAGCAAGCTCCTTTGTCCTCTACTCCAGCAGAGGAGCCGCCGAGGGAGAGTTCATCCCCGGGGCTCGAGTACGATTCTCAGCGACGGGAGAGCCTGGGAGACATGGGAGCAATGGATCTCTCAGCCCTCCGGGCAAGCCTCTCGGTCGAGGAGGAGGAGAAGCTCCTGGGGGAGGAGGGGGGTGCTCCCCCCACTTCCCATGAGCAAGTACCCTTCGGGAATGAGTACCGGGGTAGCCCAGGTGAACCTACACCATGCAAAGGGGGCATCGGCCACCATTGCGAGGTTGTTCGCCAAAAGGCTACTTAGCCTGGTGCTGATTCAGGAGCCGTGGACAGTCAAAGGACGGATTTGTGGACTGTCAGGTAAGTACAGTAAGGTAGTATGGGATGCTAAAAGTGAAAATCCTAGGGCCTGCATCCTGATCAGAAATAATATTAATTACACATGTTTTTCAGAATTTACGACGCGGGATCTGGTATCCATTTTGGCCCACTTGAATTATGGAGGTAACAACCGCGCCGTTGTGATAGCATCCAGTTACTTCGCTGGGGACAGGGATGTACCGCCGGCGGAGGTTCAGAGGTTGGTAGAATACTGCCGGGAGCGGAAGCTGCCTTTCCTCATTGGATGCGATGCGAACGCCCACAACAGAGTGTGGGGGAGCAGAAGTAACAACAGAAGAGGTGAGTACCTTTTAGAGTTTATCCTCCAATATAACCTAGATATTTTTAACGTCGGGGCGTCACCTACGTTCGTAACTAGGGCTAGGCAGGAGGTTCTGGATATTACCTTTGGTAGTCCTAGCATCGGGCAGTTTGTCGGGAGCTGGGAAGTCTCGGATGAGCCTTCCCTTTCAGATCATCGAATTATTACATTCAGTCTGGAGGGGTTTGGCGATGGGGGTGCAGAGTGGAGAAACCCCAGACGTACGAATTGGGAGGAATTTGTTACCAATTTGAGCTGCGCTCTAAATCGTACAGGCACTGCGAGGGCGCCGCAGTGTCGTTTGGAGCTGGAGCATAGGGTAGAGGAACTGAATGAGGCGCTGGTAGGCGCCTTTGAAGACAGTTGCCCCGTGAGTAGACTCCGGTGCTGTAGGGACGTCCCCTGGTGGAGCAGAGAGCTGTCAAATCTAAGATCCAAAGTGCGCAAGCTCTTCAATAGGGCCAAGCGCACTGGGGATTGGCAGAGCTACACGCGGGCGCTTACTACCTACAACAAGGAGATTAGAAAAGCTAAAAGAACTAGTTACAGGAAATTCTGTGAGGACATCAGCTCCGCACCCGTGGCAGCCAGATTGCATAGGGCAATGGCCAAACACGGTGTTGGAGCATTGATGTCACTCAAAAGACCTGATGGCAGCTATACGCAGGATGGGGAGCAACGTGCTCTTCTCCTGCTGGAGACCCATTTTCCGGGGAGTCTGCCACCAGAGGATGGTACTGACACGATAGGGCCCAGCAGACCGGTAAGGGATGACTGGGAGGTGGCCAGAACCATCTGCACGTCACTAAGAATAGAATGGGCAATAAATAAGTTTCAGCCCTTCAAGTCGCCTGGTGTGGATGAGGTTTTCCCGGCCCTCCTACAAAAGGGCCTAAGGGAGGTTCTTCCACACTTGGTTAAGATCTTTCGGAGCAGTTTGGCACTCGGGTATATACCGAGGCCGTGGAGAAGGGCTAGGGTGGTCTTTATCCCCAAGGTTGGGAAAAGGGATGCCACCTTGCCCAAATCCTTCAGGCCTATCTGCCTTACGTCTTTTCTTTTAAAGACTATGGAGAAGGCCGTGGATAATTATATCAGGACAGGTGTTCTGGAGAGGGTGCCCTTGCACCCCTGTCAGCACGCATATCGAGCGGGAAGGTCGACGGATACCGCTCTATATCGGCTGACAGATGTAATCCAGAGGACCCTAGATGTTAAGGAAACGGCCATCTGTGCCTTTTTGGACATAGAAGGCGCGTTTGACAATACTTCCCATGAGGCGGTTGGCAGAGCCCTTGTTAGAAGGGGGGTGGATGGAACAACCGCCAGGTGGATGATGGAAATGTTGTCTACAAGAACGGTAGAAACTGTTACCGTTGTATGTTAACACATATTTTCCACATAATTGACGAAAATAAATGCATATGTTAATTAAATATTTGGCATTTTTAAATACATAAAAATCCGTTCCTTAGTTATCACACTGTTTTGGCCAAAACATCCTGATGACCACAAACTCGAAACCCATTGATGATCAAAAAAAAAACAGGCTATTACGGAAAATATCTCTGATATTCAACAGTGTACAAATATCATGTTAACATATAGCAGCGAACTAGGTGAAGCTAATAACTATCCATCCTTAACGACAGGAAATGATCCAAATGTTCTAAATAAAATTTCCATTATCGACCAAGGAGTGTATTGTTTTTTCATTTGAACAGGTGAAAAGGCAAAATTATCATGAAAGTGATGGTATAGAAAAATTAATTAAAAATAAAAATTAATATTCGAAAGGGAAAGAACAAAGAATTGGACATATTTATGAGAAGGTTGCCAAGTCATTAAAGTTGCTGCCAAGTCATTTTAATAAGTTTATTAATACCTAGTTCATATTCCTACAATTCAAAAGTTATATATATACACAAACTTAATTAGGAAAAATAAAAATTTAAAAAATTATAACACGTAATTTTGATTCTCTTATTGCTGGAAAGAGGAAATATTGCTAACGAATTAAATTTGTTAAATTGAATTTGCATGCATTGAACAATCCCCCCCCCCCACGCTAATAGGATTATTATTATATATCACATAACATTTAACACAATTTGTATAACATGTTGTTTACATTTTATTGAATTTTCCATTTTAATAGAATTCAAGTATATAGAAAATGATGGTAAAATTTCTTTCATTAGAAATAATGATCTTGCAATTGGCCTGTTTCCTGTCATAGTAATGTGACGTATAAAATGCCTTCTAATGTTTGTCTTATAATGGACAGTCGTAGATCAGGTATACCATCGTTTGATCCATACTACTTTCACAGGACCACTGTCGTTAATTATATGAAATCTATATAAATAATATCTAGTTCTACTATGATGACCTGTCAGTACCTTTGTCATTTTGTAGTAAATTTTAAATGATGTTGTCTTTGTATTATATATACCAAAATAGTTCAGGACCCATAAAAGGTAAAGGCTTATTGTACCTTCTAAGGGCCAGTTCGTTGCTTTCTCACTGTCCACGTATTCTGCATGCCGTGGCACTAAGAATAGTGTTAGCTTATAGGAGTTGCCCAACTCGATAAGGAGCTGGATACAATTCCACACCAGTGTATGTTATATCTGTGTGTGAATTATGTATGTGAATAGCAGAATTTAAAAAAAAAAATGAAAGACTTTCAAACTTAATCATACTTAACTTAGAATTGCATTCGCGTATCACCAGCAGGAACTACTTTACTGAATTAATTTTTTACTTTGTAATTTTTCTCTACAACGGCTCCAACGACTTTTCTTTTAAAGCTTGTATGCAATACAATAGAAAAGAAAAAAATAGTGAAAGGGAAAGTTGTTTTAACGGCTCACAATCACCGCAACCAAAAATGGATCTATTATGAAAAATCTATTAACTAACGTTAACCGCTGTCTCAGAGTTTATATGCAAGTTTGGTGCTCACAAACAAGCCCCAAAGTCGCGTCGGACGCGGCTGTATAGCTCGTCGTGACGAGTGATTCATTGATCAGTTGGAGAAATCTCGCTACTGCCTCGCAATACCAGAGGTCATGGAAGCGATGTTATCTTCCTCAGTCTATGAAAACCTAATGACCAATATTGGCCAGGCCCCATAAGCTAATATACTTCCTGAGTCTATCTAAAGGCCCTGTCAATGTACCTACCATCAAGACTACGCGGCTATGGATTAGCATGTCTGCCGTAATGTCTCCTAATGAACTCATTCGCTTGTCTTTGGCCCACTGGTATTGTATGCTACGAACCCAGGAAGTAAAAACTGATTTTGCCACTGTCTAGGGAATATCGCAGAATGGTTCAGGACCAATAAAAGGTAAAGGTTTATTGTTCTCCTATTGGCCATTTTGTACGCTTTCTTACTGCCCACATATTCTGCATGCTGTGGCATCCAAGATAGAGTTAACTTATAAAAGTTGCCCATCTCGATAAGTTGCTAAATACTATTCCACACCAGTGTGGAATTAACCAGATGGGCATCGAACTTTATATACAACCTTATACATATAGGCCCATCACTTTTATATAAAAGCTTTTTTTTCTAGTATACTAATTCTATAATGTTGACGGCAACTCCGTGTATTATCATAACAAGTTCGACAGCATTTTATTCCAAAGTTCCTCCAAAGGGAAATAAAGATTTAGTAAAACTTCTGACTTTTAAAAAAATGTATCAAGTAGAACCATGCGAATTAAGAAAGTCATATTATAAATTCGCACTTTTTTTTTTTTTTTTTTTTTAAACGAATTATATTTAAAAACGGAAGCGTTGTTATCTTGGTAAAAGATAGATAAATGTTTAATACAACATTGTGGCATTAAAGTACATTAGCTAGCGCATGAGATAAGAACACCTATCTATACAGTTCTAAAGCCCAAGCAAACGCACTAAGCATTTAAGGAAAAAATGAAAATCGAGACAACTGCTGCTTGTTTAGTAATAAAATATGTGATTCATGGGGCCTCGGGATGATTAGGGAGTATAAACGCTTTATTTTCATATTTTCATCATTACCACACACATTTTACCGTTTACAACAGTGTTACCCATACGTTTTACAACAGTGTAGGGGGCGATGATGATAATATCAATCCGCCCTATGTTGTGGACATGTGATACAGCGTTTTCGGATCGGTAGGGCCTATCCAATCCTAGTTCGGTGCTGGCTCTGAAGGGATGCCGAACATTCACCGTAGTTCCCCATAAAAAAGAGTTTTACCCTAGAGGGTTGCCCTAGAGTTGTTTACTGTTGATGCCCTGTCTGTAGTGTGAGATATTATTGTAGATATATACATTTGTGTGTACTGTTTTGGTGAGCGTACTAATGTACTGGAGCTGTGCTAACCCGTGGGGTCGCTACTTCCCCCCCATAGAACTGCATGCAATAGTTACCACCTGCTGGGTTCATTTCAGAACCTAATGTTCTGAACACTTTCCTACTTCTATTGACCAATCATCAGTTTAATAGTAACTCTCATTTCAATTCGTAATCAAATTGGTTACGATGTATATAATGGAGTTGATGAGGAGAGAACTTAGGATTGATTAATTAGACGAGATATGAAGACACTGTTATAATATAGCTATAAGTTTACATATACTGCACTGGACTTGTAATTATTTTATAGAATAAAGGGTTAGAGTAGAGTTATGACACGATGTGATGTATATGGTTGAATCTGATAGATAGATAGACATACAGATCTCTCACTAGCTTATATACAGGTCCTCCCACTCTAGCCTGCTTAAGTCAGAGAGTAGCAGAGAGAGTCTGCTTTCTCTCGGTCAGGCTTGTGTTCTCCCTCTTGCCGTTACATCATAATATAATGGAGTTGATGAGGCAAGAAATTGGGATTGATTAATTAGACGAGATATGAAGACACTGTTATAATATAACTATAACTTTACACAAACTGCACTGGACTTGTAATGATTTTATAGAATAAAGGGTTAGAGTAGAGTTATGACACGATGTGATGTATATGGTTGCATCTGATAGATAGATAGATATCCAGATCTCTCACTGGCTTATATACAGGTTCCCCACTCTAGCCTGTTTAATTCAGAGAGTACCAGAGAGAGTCTGTTTTCTCTCGGTCGGGCTTGTGTTCTCTCTCTTGCCGTTACAATGTAGTTTTCATAAAATATGATTCACTTGTTTTCTTCACTTTATAAATAAATCACTAGATTCCTCTGTTAATTAATTTATAGAAAATAAAAAAATTATATTTTCAAAACATTCCTAATACTTTTCTTCTTCTAAATTCTTCCTGATTGAAATTTCCTTAAATTTCAATTTTTACTAAAAGTTTTTAATACATTTAGAAAAATGTTAACTTTCAAATTTCAACCGTTCTCTTCTTATACAGGGAATTTTTATCTGTCAGCTCGTTCAGATACCCGTATAATCAATTTCTCCATAAAAAATGTAAGAAATAAATCTAATTATTTTATTATATGGAATATTAAGCTTCTATTAAGTTTGCGATTTTTCTTTGTTTAAATTTTTTTTTTATTTTCAGGTCATCTCAAAACAAGTTTCCCTGTGAAATCTGAACTTTAAAAATTAGGCACGATCGCAGCGGCAATAAGAGAGTAGTAAGTGGAAGAGATAACTTATTAAGATTTCTTGTTGTGCTATTTAAATTTATGTGAAATACATAAAACATAACTTAACAAGAGTGCTATACTGAAGAACTTGACTCCTTTTAGAAGTGAGTGTTGTGTAGGGCACAAACTCCCCTCTGGATAGTTGTTAGCAAGAGTGCTGTGAAAGGAAGAGGAACGAAATGTCTGTGAAAAGGGAGGAAGAGAAAAGAACCACTCCTTGTAGTATACTCTACATGTTACAAGAATAGAGGAAGGAGGAGGAAGTACTATCGACCCAATGTACTAGAAATGTACACCCCTTGTATAAAAGAGATCTTTATACTCACTATAGCAAGCAGCCCGTTTGGTTTTCATTTTTTAAATCAAACCCTCCGTCAGTTGCCAGGCGAGGATTACTTCTAATTGTATCTAACATTAATTAAAAAATTTAAATTACCAAAAAATTAGTGGCAAAGAAAAAAATAATCAAACACAGAAAAGCATAACAAAAGTGACCATAATAAAATATTTAAAAAATCTCTTATGTGAAACACTCACACAACTTTCTCTTACTGCAGTTAATAAGATTATAATTGAAAACATTTTTTGTCTAAACTTATAATTTTTACTGCATGTTTTTTATCACATCATATTTATATTATATCTTGCAACTACAACATTAATTTACACACAGCTTATTTAACCACCTGTGTCACTTACGGCAGAGTCAAATGAAAACCGTTGGTATTTTTACGAAAGAAAACGCAGAAAGACGCAATTCCAGTAAATTGATTTTCTTCAAACTCGTAATTTTGGCAACATATTTAATTATGATTAATATTACATGGATGATAGAATCGTATAGAAGATAAAAAAAATAGGCTAAAAAGTGAAAAATCCTCTCTCAGTAAATTGGTACTTCCGGGTGACCGATCTAACCTAATTATCTGAAAAATGTATTGAATTGGATTGCATTGCATTGTCATTAAGGTTGTAGACAATATTCTCCCCACCTTTTCTATTTCTACCATCATTAGCCTAAAAAAAAAAAAAAATCATCCGACTGTTCTCTAAGGTTATTTATTCATTTCTCTTATACCTAAATGCAGTGGAACATACTACTGTATTTATTACTCCTCAGTTAATAACTGGACATGAACGTATTAAACCAAAGTTATTAAAGTCTATGAGAGTGGGTGCCAGTGCCAGTAAGCTTACAATATATTCTTAATCTGTTCTGGAAGTGTAAAAAAAAATTTACCCAAAGTTTGGGTATTCTGGATTTCTGGGTTATATGACTTTCTGGTTGCCCCAAAATAAGGAGTATTATCGAGGTATACAATGTCAATTTTTTTTCCAACAAATTCCAAGATTATAATGGGGTTGATGAGGAGAAAAAATAGGTTCGATTAAATGAACGAGATATGCGGACACTAATATAATGTAGCTAAGTTTACACTAACTGCACTGGACTTTATAATGAAATGATAGAATGAATGGTGAGAGTAGAGAAGTGACTCGATGCGACGACTGTACAGTTGTACAGGTGTACAGTTGTATGGTTGTATATGATAGATCCCTTTAGATAGATTCCAACTGGCTTATATACACAGGTTCTCCCACTCTAGCCTGCCTAAGTCAGAGAGTAGTCTCTGTTAACCAGAGAGGGCCTCTCTTCTCTCTGCTGTGGTTGCATTCTCTTTGCTGTGGATGGGTGCTATTACAAAGATTTATGCTAGATTTAAAAAAAAAAGAAGAGAAAAATAGATGATAAGGGTCAAAAGTACAAACATCATGGCTTCAGAAGCAAGCACTATCTAATATTTGTCATGAGCAAGTAACAGAAATGACGATTAAATTAATAATTTGGGATAGGATAAGGGAACAATATGGGGCTTCAGAAACAAGCAATACCTAATTATTATTTGTTACCTTAGCAAATAATAGAAAAGGTGATACAAATAAGGAACTTGCGGTAAACTACGTGGAAAGGATAAGGAAAGCAAATACTAGAAGTATTGGAATTTTCTCAGGCGGGCTTTAGGTCCAATTGCCGATCAGATGTCGAGGACGGAGGCGGATAGCAAACATACTTTAGATTGTTATAGGAGATATTGCAGTTCAATCTGAAAGATCTATTGCGCCTCTCGGAGCCTTCTCATCGGGCAGTGAGCTGTAGGAGCTCCTAAGAAAGAAAATCTCAGAGCAGCATTACTGTACTCGAACCCGGAACTACGCGATGCTAGTCCAGCGCGCTACCTCTGAGCTAATTCTGTCCCTAAACTTGCTTTAAGATACTCATATTAACAGATCAAATAAAATCCAAGGCCAAATCCGAGAATCGAACCCAGTATCACAATATTTGCGGTCCAACCATGCAGCTATCGTGCCGCCTTGGGAAGCTAATATGCTGAAGCTTAAGAAAAGAATAAGAGTAAACAGAGGTCTAATTTTTCCAATCAACCATCTACACAATAAAAAGAAACATTGCGAGAACTGCCCAGACCAACTGAAGGAACTTTTACCAAATTATCCCTAGTCGGATAATGAAATGTGGCTTAGGATGTCTAAAGCTTCTCCTAGATTTAAAACCAGATTTCAAAATCGGCTTTCAGGAATGTCAAACCAAAACTAAGTTCAATCTTGGGAACGAACTGAAATATTTTTTGTTCAAAGTGCTTTTATCGCTTTCGAAGATGGCAGTAAACTTATTTATTTATGTCCAATAGTGATAGAAAACTTATTTCAATCTAAGGAAATAAGAGGAAATACTATAAAGCAAGATAACTATTGTGATTAATCCCAGTAAATTAAAGTAATAATTAGGAATTAATGAATCACAGGAAAGACAAACAGGAAAGATCTTTGGCTAAACATTTCATGATCCGAAGAGAGAACATTAGGAATATTAAGTTAATACTGACAGCACTAGCCTGAGATGGTGGATGGGACTAAGAAGGGTGGACCGAATTCCTTGATATGTCAAGGTTTAAGTTCGCTTATGCAAAGCATAAATCACAAATCAGTTATTATAAAACCAAGATATACTACAAACGTAATTCACAAAATATCTCATTCAAGAATTTAGTATTCTACATTCCAATTATTTGTCTTTACCCAAACACTAGTTATCTATTAACGAGCTACATGATATGTGCGAACGTATATATCCATTCAGAGAGGGAACTTTCGCACAAAGGATATGCTGTAATATTTGCTTTAAAAAGCTTCAACATTATCAACTAATGAAGAATCTTTAAAAGAAATAAATTAAACTTTATCCAGAAAGTGTTTGACTTCATTGTAAGTAAAAGTTGAATGAAGTGAAGAGAATAAACTTTACATAAGAAGAAATAGAAAAGCCACTAAGATAAATATTAACTGTTACTGGGTTTCTGATCACAAAAAATAAATATCTTTCTTTAGTATTTATTTTAAATAAGTATCTTTAGTATTTTATCTATTTATTTTTGAAAATTACAGTTCTCTACATGTTCTGGGGAATATTTTTTTTCCTACATAATTATAATCGTGAAATACATTAAACATTGGTATAAAATTTGGGATATGATTTTTCTATTTATATAAAACTTAAAGGATATAATTTAAAGTCCATTATTCTAAATAATTCAATGTAATTCTATTAATAAAAAAAAATGATTATGTTCTAATTCAGCAGCGCGGAGTTTTAAAAGGAGATCATTGTTACTTATTGTACAAACATTGTTGTACTGTCAATGGCATAAGTGAAAATGGTTAAACTAGGACATATAGGAATATCGTCAGAATGGTATAAAGGTCAGGATGCTACCCCCTGCACATTTGCAAGAATAGGATAGAATGGAGAGGATCGGATGAACCTTGGATAACTTATCGCTGTCTGGTCTGTGTAAAGATGAAACAAGATGATTAGAAGACCGGTTTGATAATATTTTGGAATGAGATTGAACGCACTAGGAGAATGCCATATTAGGCTTTAATATTACCATAACAAGCTTACTTGCTTACGATTTATAATTTTTAACGCTTTAATTTATTAATATTGGTTTTCACATAAGATAATGCAGGACAACTGATATATGATTAGAGAGGTCAGTAATTATGTAGCCTGCCAGAGATTTAAAATAAACGGTATACTGTTCTCTTTCATACTGTTCGGTTTCTTTTGATGTTATATACTGTATTAGATAAAAGTAAAAACATAAATAAAATTTCCTTCCTTATTACTCTCCAATGGAGAAAGATAATTGACCACTAGGAAGGAGAGAGATTGCAATTATGAATGTTTGAAGGTGGTAGTAAGGCTCTTTCCAAAGTTCTAATAAAGTTTCCAAAGTTTTCTCCTAAGTATAGTCAGTAATTGGAGTACTACTTTCAAGAACACTCAAAAGCTCAACTTTCAAATATTCAACTCTATAATCGAACATGAAGTTATTTTCATTGAGAAATAATTCCACCAACACGTTAGTTTTTATATTATTCAAAATTGAAGAACCTTTGATTACATTCTCATGAATTATAAGTGTAGGAAAGTATAATATATCTTCAATTAATTTTATAATTATTAATTTTAATCCTATGTTTGCTCAGATTTTTGAAAAATTATATATACACCAGTATATTATTAAGCATTATTTTCATCTCTAGAAAAGTCCAGTTTTCCAAGTTCACTGTCCTTGATTCAAGGAATTATTGCAAATGTCCCCCAGAGGGGTCCGCAAACAGTTTTCGTGATTGCTGGTCTGGTCTGTGTACAGATGGAGCACGAGTAGGTTGAAGTATGTTATGTTGTAACGCTATATTAAAAATATGTACTTCAATTTTCAAATAAACCTAAATGAAAATTGAGATCCAATAGGAATTCCTGGTTGTAGTATCAACAAAGCAAAACTTCCATTAAACGAAATATTACTATATTGCACAGGCTAATAAACTTAAAAACGAATTTTAAAGAACAATTCAGGCCAATCATTCTATTTTGAACCATTAACGTATTTATACTTTAAAATTTAATTAATTAAATATTTTAATCAAATTAAATGAGTACTTTTCAGACAAAAATCAAAGCAATAAGGAATCAAAATACGATAACTGAAGTATGGACTAAATTTGTAATTTCTAAAATGTTAAATAATATTTCTTTTTTATCCCCAAACATTTATGTCCCAAAATGCTTTTTAAACCTTTCATAATCTATTTAAGATTACTGACGATAAAATAAAAAATAATGTCTTTCTTTTGTTTATTTTACAATCAGTTTATTACATCGATATAATAGTTTATATCAGTGGAGAAAAAAAATGAATAAATTACATAAATTTATATAAAATTAAATAAATTACATATTATATAAGTGAGCAAAAATAAGCTACAATTTTCATAAATTCATTTTGATTTTTTATCTTTTTTTTATTCAAATAAAATTACAATCAACATTGCCCCCTTCAAAGTAACTACCTTGGGAAGCCACACAACGCTGAAGACGATTCTTCCATTCGTCATAGCAGTGCTGGAACTCGGATACTGGAATAGACTTCAGTTGGTCGGTTACGGCTGTTTGAATATTCTCCAATGTTCCAAAATGATGTCCCTTGAGGTGATTTTTCAATTTGGGGAACAAAAAAAAGTCACATAGACTCAAGTCGGGTGAATAAGGAGGCTGAGGAGCCACAGGAATGTTATTACTGGCCAAATATTCATTAATATAAATCGCGGTGTGACACGGAGCATTGTCGTGATGCAACACTCACTTGTTTTTGATGTTTGGTCTCATACGCATGACTCTTTTTCGAAGTCTCTCAAGAACTTCTCGGTAAAAATGTTGGTTTACCATTTGGCATTGAGGCACAAATTCTTTGTGAACCATTCCTTGGCTATCAAAAAAGCAAATCAGCATGCATTTGATTTTTGACTTGCTCATTCTTGCTTTTTTTGGCCTTGGAGAGGTTGAAGTGTGCCACTGCATGCTCTGACGCTAGTTTCTGGGTCATACTCAAACACCCAAGACTTGTCTCTTGTAATAACACGTTCCAAAAAATTGGGATCGTTTTCAATTACTCCCAAAAAGTCAAGGCTCCTTTCCTTTCTGATGTCTTTTTGCTCTTGTGAAAGATTTTTCGGAACCATTTTTGCACAAATTTTTCTCATCCCCAAGTCATTCGTCAAAATTTGATGAACGGCTGAATCAAATTCAACTCTTCGCCGATCATTCGGACTTTCAAACGACGATCTGAACGCACGAGATCGCGGATTCTGCCAACATTTTCGGTTCTTGAAGATGAAGGCCTTCCGCTGCGAGGCTCGTCTTCAATTGATTCCCTTCCTTCTGCAAACGACTTAAACCACCTAAAAACCTGTGCTCTCGACAAAACATTGTCTCCATAGGCCTGGCACAGTTTTTCAAACGTTTCCGTTGCACTGTGCCCAAGTCTGAAGCAAAACCTGATAGCACAACGTTGCTCGTAATTGATGTCACTCATTTTTAAAACGCACTGAAAAAACCTTGCTCACAAAAAAAGTCACTACGGACAGTGCAACAACTCTAGCATTTTCAAATTTGCACTGGACTTGTATCAGATGTTTACTTGCCCTACCACGCATGCGCCGCGTCTCCAGTGTTGCCAGATCGAACACTAGAAAATCAGTCTCATTACTTAATTTACACACCTCGTATTTGCGTGTTCAAACAAGTTCAAGCATAAACAATAAAAATACGCTGCGGACCGTAAACTTTTGGCGAACGAAAAGATCGATATGTGAAATTTTCTATTAATTAAGTATTTAACATCAATATTTTTCTTACACTTACAGCCAAAATGGCGCCCCGGACAAATATACGGGTTGCGCGCCTCTATAGTGGGTAATTTAATATACTGTTAAATTACCTAAAACTGCAAAAAAAAAAGCAATTATCCCGAAAAATTGTTTCAAATAAAAGTGATGGGCATTCATGTGTGTATACATGGTATACGAAACTGAAAAAAAAAAAACTCGAATTTCCGGATGAAGGATTTTGACCGAAACTTTGGTGTCAGTTGCAATGATGGAGCCTAAATGGAATGCTGACTTTGAACTTCCCGTGATTTTTCGTTTTTGAGATATTTTGTGTGCATTTGTGTATGTATGTAGACAGACAGACAGACTGACATACGTACACACACACACACACACACACACACAAATACAGACTATTCGCTTAAAACATTTTTCGTCCTCAGAGAAACTAAAAAAAAAAATATATATTTACGGAAAAAACCCGACAAGAGAAACTAAAAATTTCTAAAAATTAAAAAACTATTAAAAACAAAATTATACAAAAGAAAGAGAGAAAGCCCACTGTAAAGACGAGTTGTTCACACAATTCTAAACAAGTACTGAAAGAATTTAATCTTCGTTATCAGTGGCTGGACACGTTCTGAACCAAGCTTTATTCAACAGTTCATTCAACATAGCAAAGTCACTGCTCATTTCTTATCATCAGACAAAACTGCTTCTCAGGACTATATTCGATTAGTTCTATATAAATCCATATTTAAAAATAATTTATTAAATCGTGGAGATCCATGCTGCGATCACTAAGTATAACTAAAATTTCAACATTCTCAAATATTTAAATGATATATATAATAATTAAATCAGATCAAGTTTTTTAATTTTTACCAACGTTAAGATTTAGAAACCCAAATATAGAGTCAGAGGTTTGCGGATTCAGTCAGGTTTCAGTTAATCCAATCGTATCGTAGTCTATTGCAGGTATTGCACTTCTAACTTCATTTAGTTTTGTATTAAGTCCTCTTATATTTTGATAAAATGTTAATGCGCCATTGAGGGTTTTTTTGCGAATGTAGCGAATACCACTTCCAGTTCCACCTAAAGCTAATCGTTTTTTCAGATGCTGCTTGCTACACTCGCTTATATTGTGGATTATTGTCTTCCAAATTGGTGGATCCTCACTAAAGCATGAGTAGCCTAGACAAGGTTAGGTGTACCTTCAAAGCATGTAACGAAAATAAGTCTACAATTCACTCCTATTAATCTGTCTACATTAATAACCAATCTTGTGAGATAAAAGCCTCGTATAACAATCAAAACATTTATAAAGCCACAAACAGGATTAAAATAATTTCATGACTCCTACTTTAAACAGTGCACATATTACATTTCATCTAAGAATGAAATGCACTCAACCATATAATGATTTAGGTTTAACCAGTTCCCTCAGAGAAGGTGGTATCTTACATCTTGAAGTAATAATTAAATATCATATTTAATTAATTCTTAAATACATAATTTAATTTATAATTATAATCTAATTTAATAAACAATTTAATAAAAATCATTATTAATAAAAAATTTTATAAAAAAAAAAAATAATTTAAATTAAGTATGTACACATTGGTATTAATATATCATCAATAAAATATTATATATTTTGAAATATTCATTTGAAAATATTTTTTTGTAACTTTAATATTTGTGATGAGTAATGTACGGGACAGGTCTCGTCTCATAAAGGCCACATACCACCACTTCGTTTCAAAATTCCTGACTCACCTTTCACGTTGATAAGTTCTGTTAAAGTGACTTCATTAAATGGTAAATCTGTTCTAGGTTTGTAAATTTGTTGAGATTCTTCACAAATGTTAAAAATATGATGTGAAACTACTCACAAGACTTTCTTTTATATTATAATATATAAAATGAAAAAATTTATTAAATATTCAAATTTTACTCATTAGCCCTAATACCAATACAGAGATGGTGGGGGAGGCAAATACTAATCTAAGCAGGTAGTAAAAATGATTACATTCAACGCTAGAAGAGAGCGCCTTTAAGATCTGAAATTTAATAATATCATGAATTCCCGAAAAAATATCTAAAATAATTTTTTTTCGTAAAAATGTTATAAATAAAATATTAGGTTTATTGTCTGTATAGTTAAAGTTTAAAGGGAAAAAATCGTTATAGTCATTTTCTAAAAAACTCGAAAACATTTCGGCAAAATCGCACTTCCGGTTAACCCGATTTTTTTAAAAAAATTGGGATTCTACCAAGACTTCTAATGTATATTATTATTAATATTATTATGTAGGTAATAAAACTATGACGCAACATAAGGCTTGTCAGACAGCGATTGAAATAGGGGGTTGTAATAGCAAGAGAGAATTACATCAGCACGAGAGAGCAGACAGACGAAAGAATTAAGAGAGAGAAGGACCCTCTCTGGTACGAGTGGGAAAACCTGTATATAAGCCAGTGAGAATCTTACCTAACGACATTATCTAGATATCTATCTATCAGATTCAACCATACATCGCATCGGTGTCATATCTCACCTTTTATTCTATAAAATCATTACAAATCCAGTGCGTTTTGTGTAAACTTATAGCTATATTATAACAGTGTCCTCATATCTCGTCTAATTAATCAAATCTAATTTCTCTCCCTCATCAACGTCCTTTATGGGTCGTGAGGTAAGCACGCCGCAGTTCTCACCCGTTTTAGTTCCGGCCTTTCGCTACCTAAGCGCTAGTAACTGTAGTTTTCCCACTTTTCATCACGATGCTGGGTGAACAACGACTCTGCCCTCACGGGAATCGAACCCTGAATTCTCGCACGAAAGGCGAGTGCGCTAGCCACTTAGACCAACGCATGAGGACATTATAAAGGTAATAGAACCATAAATTGTACTTTCGAGGAAGCTTAACGCTACTCTCCAGAACTCTCCAAGTGATAGGATTTTGACCTGAACCATGTCACATACGGTTTGGCACGTAAATGGAATGAATACTAAGTTAAATTTTTTTTGTTTTGAGACATTTGGTTTACACATATATACACTCCACACAACAAACACAAAGACACTCACACCACTCGCAAAAAAAAAAAATGTTCATACTCAGAGGAACTCAGAACATGTATTTCCGGTGAAAACTCAATTTCGAAAAGTTGGGATATGATCGCAATACTTCCTAAGAGATCTTAAAGCAATAAATTATTAGAGAAAAGTCTCTCTCTCTCTCTCTCTCTCACTTTCTCTTTAAACAATTAAAAGGTTTGCCTATAGGAAATCTTATCAAAGAATATATTGTAGTTAGATACCAGCAGCTACTATAATATAGTAGCAAAAAATATGCTGTAGTAGAATTGTTAAAATTAGCAGAAATTAAGGTGATACTATAAACCTACTCCCTACATATTCACTTTTTTTTTTTTTTTTTACAGGAACGATCACATAGATAATAGATATAAATGTTCTCCAATTCAAACAAATCTCATAATACCACAAAAACATATTAAGAAAAAAAAAATTATTCATTATTATTGGATAATTATTCATTAAGATAATGAAAGCAATCAAATAACTATCTCGCTAGATGAAAAGATGATATGATCATATTTAACAACCATTAAAATTGTAGTCAACATTAAAAAAAAATAAATAGTTACCACAGTTCGCGTGGTAACTAGTAATATAAACGTGAGTCATGGAGGTAATGGCCGTAGGAATATGATCATATTGTGTGATTGTTCAATCTTTACTCACGACGAAACTATAACACTAATTACACTATATATATATAATAAAGGTAAATATACTCGCAATTTTACATATTATATTTGTTTAAAATATAATTATTATTAATTCACTTTTGCTAATACAAATAGAAATTAATACAATATTACAAACTTTATTTCAGAACAAATTAAATTTCTAGTTTATATAACATGTATTACGCTGTAATGTAAATATTTTTAATATCGTAAAGTTTCAATCCAATAATGATAGTGTGAATAAGTACCAATAATGATAAATTTTTGAATTTATGATTTACCTATATGCACATCCTAATTAATAAAATTTACCTTAAAAATTGTCAGGAAAAAACCTCATCAAACCATTCATAGATGGCTAAGGTTTATTGTAACGGAACAAACTTAAAAATAAATACCTCATTTATTTCTTCTTCTTTTTTACCTACATTTCTCAAATCTGAATTTTATTTGAAACCATTGAAAATGGTGCCATAAAAGTAATGTTCCAATAATGCACATTCACGATATAAAACTTGCTTTTTAAAATTTTTATTTTGTTTATTAAATTAAAGTTAAATAGTACATACTTCTTTATACGCCTGTACAAGTACTGTGATCTTCATTGAAATCTAGGATTTACTAGAAATAAATGTTTTGAGTTGCTTCGAAGCTTTTTTAAAGACTCTCACTTTATCCACACAAGCAAGAGAGAGAGGAGAGACGGCCAGAAAGTCTCAGAAATATAGAACATCATGACTCTAAAACGAAAAATAGCAAATGCCAACGGTAAGGTAATACTAATTCAGAATTCGTCAAGGGGAAATCTCACTTTATTGGTTTCTTTTTTCTTTTCTTTTTTAAACTTTCTTTTTCATGATTTCCTTGAATACAGATGGAAATTTATTTGTATATTTCCCAGACATATAGAAAAAAAAAAATCATTCGCTTTTCTTTAGCTCTCACCAAAGAAAACTCCCAGATTTTATCTTATATCTTCAATCTCTCTTCGAAATCTTCCAAAGCAGCTGAGGTATTTCTCAATTCCACATACAACGCGAATTCCCCGAACCACCTCTCTTTACCAATTTTATGAATATTCTCCATTTCAAAGCCCTTCTAGTCTACCATCCCATTATTTAACTATCGTCCTTGAAGAAAAAACTCCTTAAACATATCCTTTCAATTCTTAAAGATTCTATTGTTACACCGGACTTAGACGATTAGATTTAGACGATACCACTGTATTATACAACAATTTTGTTTGATTCCAGGCCTCATTGCATCATCCCTTGAGAAGAAGGAGTTGCTGTTCGAAGTTTCTCCTGGATGTCAAACAGGCCATCGATTGAGTATGGTCCATGGGCTACTCTGGAAACTTAAAGCTATCTTTCCAGCCAACTACTACCTCATTCTGAAATCCATCTTATCCGGTAGATATTTCTGAGTACAAATTTGGATCATTCTTCTCTCCTTTCAAACATACCGAAGCCGGAGTGCTGCAAGGCAGTATTCTAGGTCCTCCCCATTACTCAGTATACACTGGAGCCTCCCCCCCTATACATCCTGAACTATACCCTCCTTACATACACAGATGATATGCTGACCATCATGTTCCACATTTCTCCTCCTTAGAAAAATGGTTCAAAATATGGTCATTAAACTTAATGAAGACAATTCCTTTCACTGTTTGTCGCATTACTCTTCCTCCAGTCTACTATAACTTAATTTTCTTACCAGTGGTTAATGTTATCCGCTAATTTGGGCTTTAATTAGAACTAAGATTACTTGAAAACCTCCTACGTCTTAAAAGGAAATAACTAAATAGAAGTTCTCGACAACTTAAAAGACTACTAGACAGTACATTTTAACTCTTTCTAGGCAACAAAAGACTACAAGAGAAAGTAAAAATAACTTTTGTACTAACATAAAAACATGAGTTTATTCAATGATTTATGGGATACTTCTACTTCTAACTTATTACAAGAAATCAATGACGATAAATAAATTTTGGCATCTTGGATACAGATTTATTTACAACTTTAGCCAAATATGTTTTGAAAAATGTGATGTAAAAAGAAGTTTAAAAAAAAATAATAAAGTAATAGGTATATAAAATAACCAAAGCACAGACAAAAATACTGTTCAGTAAAGTAGCACTTCTGATTTCCAAAATTTCAAATATTTTCTTCAAAATCTTAATTCCGGACATACTTATAATATTATAATTTTATAATATTATATAAACGATCGAATCAACTAAATAATATGAAATAAATATTTCAGAGGAAGCCTGACGTCAAAATGAATTTACCCGTGAAAATATTTCAAATAAAAGTTGTAGTTGATTTACCAAGTTTAAACAAAATCATTTTCGAGAAAATCTGTATAAGATCTTAAGCCTTCCTAATTTTTATAAATGATAAAGCTGCACTAGTGAATGAAAGAATTATATGTTCTTTTTCTCTTGGCTTTTGAAAAAAAAAAAAAATCATGTCCCAAAATATGGTGATAAATAAGTGCGTTAATAACAACTATAATTGTGGTAAGTTCATAAACACGAGAAATCGCGGTTATTATTATTGAGTGAGAAGTGAAGTATATTAGAGCGGAAAAGGAATTATGGAGAGTATGTTCGATCGGTATCATGAATTAAAAGTGAACAATACTAAAGAGGGTTAACGAGCATATCGGATTTTTTCCATGACGCATTAGCCATATATAAATGGACTGAAGTAGGAGTATTGTTGAAGCTGATGTTGAGTATTTAAAGAAATATTAATGCATACAGTTTGCCTTAATGGCCTGTATTTAAATCTTGAGTGGCACTTGTTAGACTTGTATTTAATGAACTCTTAGCAAAGTTAGTTAGAAATAACCTAGTTCCTAACTTCCCTCGTCTATGGAATGAGCCAATTAACCCTAATAAGTGCCATTTAACAGGGAGTCTTCATAAAAAGTTTAGGGATAACTGACTCAAATTTAAATGACATCAGTATGGATACAGAATGGTATATGCTTCCAAAATTTGTGTCGGTCTTTTTCCATATAATCCTGGGTAGTTCCATAAGATTAAAAGAATTAATAATATTTCCTAAAACATTCCGATTCTTTAAAGTAAGATACTCATTTTCAATTAAATGGCATAAAATCTATTTAATAATAATAATAAGCAGCCATTTATAATAATGAATACATAACCAAAATATTTACACATTGTTGATTTTTACTGCTCCAGAGAAACGTTTCAAGATCTAAAACTATTTCTGGCACACGTTCAAACACAATGTTCCTCATTGACAGAAAAAAAAAGAACACCTTTACGATAGAACCTGTCATAGAAATGCTTTAAGATCAGGTTGTACACCAAATCAAGCCACTCAAGAGATCATAGACAAAATAAAGTACATCACACAGTAGAATGACAAAATACTACATTATACTTACTTGTAAAGAAATCCTGAGTAACATATGCCTCAGAAAAAGGGGTCTATCCAAGTAAGGGGTAGATAGATGTTGAGTATAAGAATAGCGAGAAGAGAGCCGGAGAGAAGAAAATTGGGGGATAAATTGTCGGACGCGATGATTGATTATGGTAGTTCAAAGAACAATCAAAAAAATTGATATGACACACTCATATGACATTCTCTTACTCCGATTAATATAATTTAATTAACACACTTTCTTTAAAATTGCAACGTTCACAATGATAAGTTGAGCTGGCCATAAAAAAAAGGTAGTAGGGAATATATACTTCTTCTATACCTGGGCGGACTTGTAAATTGTGTCTTCTGTTAAAGCCACAATGCTAATGTATTTTAAATTTAATTCTGACAATTAAAATTTTTTGAAATCAATTTTTATTGAACAATGTTTTAAACAACAATGTTAGAATAAAGTGGAAGTGGGCAGGACATGTAGCAAGACTAACTGGCGACAGATGGACAGCAAGAGTGACAGACTGGACACCGATAAATAACAAACGAAAAAGAGGACGACAATATCTAAGATGGACTGACGAACTGAAGACAGAAGTTGGCACTAACTGGAGAAGAATAGTGAAGGTTGGAAGAAGCTGGGAGAAGCCTTTGCCAAGAAATGGGCTTAGTTTCCAAAGATTAAGAAAACATGTAAAAAAAACAAACATTTATTTAAATTTGTATTTACAAACATATATTATAGTTTATAAGAAATAGAATTTTTATTATTTTATTAAAAGTAAAATTTGATTTATTATTAGTTATTTTGTTGTCTAGTTTATGTACTTGTAATTAATATTTTCTTTTATTTCATACATTTATTAGAAATTTAATTTAATTTAAGATTTTATGTATATTTTGGAAATAAAGGCTTATTATTATTATTATTATTATTATTATTATTATTATTATTATTATTATTATTATTATTGTTTTAAACAAAAGAGAACTGATCTATATCTGTGGAATAATCATTCCAAGTTTATAGGAAATCATTATAGTTGTTTTCGAAAAAATATAACGGCAGATAAACAACCAAACATTAGTATATTATATTATTTAGGTAACAGAACCATGAATTGTACTGAACTGGTTCTTTAAAGGAAAGCATAACGCTACTTTTCTTTCAAAACCCCAAAAAAATCAATTGTCCTGAGAAAATGTAATATGATTTTAAGTATATATGAGATTTAAGAGAATCATTGGAGCCATATTCGAGAAAATCGAGTTATCTTTAAGATATCTTAAAGTGTAAAGTTACACTTCCGGTTGATGGACATCGACAAAACCTTCTTGTCTATTGCGGTGATGATAGTTCAGCAAAATACTAACTTTTAACTTCCTGTGATTTTTCGTTTTTGAGAAATCCAATTTGGAAAATGACCCGATCGCAATACTTCCTCTTATGTAAAGAGGTAAGAGACAATAAAAAAAATGTCGTGAGAAATTACGACTTACTCTTACCACACTTCTCATAGTTATAAATAAAAAATTACCTTAAAAATTGGAATTTTTACTAAATATTAATTGTCCACAATTTCTATTTATTTATTTATTTATTGTAATGTATTAAATCGTTACAATTGGGGTTGCGCACAACAGAAAAATAAAATGAGATAACAATCTTCTGCAAATACAGATATAAAACCTATTTGTTCTGGCTTAATTAGCTACCCAATTCTCAATTCCCCATGAAACAATCTGCGTAAACCATTTTACAATTTATTAAACCTATAGGCCTGTAGTTATCTGTAAAGAGAGGAGCGAGCACCTTTATTATGTAACATAAACATTACTATTATCTTTGAGAAATTCTTTCAAATCTACAATTTCGTTAAAAAAAAAAATTCTAAATATGGTAGCCAATTTTGAAGGAGATGTTTATATAGATCATAATTAATTCAATTATAAACTGCTGCCTTATTGTGTCTACATTTTTTTAAAGTATTCAATATTTCTTAAAATGGTATTCAAATCGTCAGGCCTTAAAATTACAATGAGAGATGTTTGTACTGCAATGGTCAGAGTAATTTTTAAAGAAAAAGAATTCTTTCTTGCTCTACGTTTCGGTACTACTGGTGCCCTTCTTCAGGGACTCTTCAGGGTAGGAGATGAGTGAACGTTGAGAACGTTGACACTGAAATGAAGAATCATTTCAGGTACAATGGTACCCGAAACGTAGAGCAAAAAAGAATTTTTTCTTTTATTTTTTAAAAACTCCTCTGGCCGTTGCCATCTCATTGTTATTCAATATTTCTTTTTCTGTATATGGATGGATGTAGCATCCAAAAAAATAGATGACTTGCACCAGAATAGAACATAAATTGTACTTTTACCAGACGATGGGTAAGAATTCAATAAAAAAAGTCAAGTTTGCATCAAGATTTGAATTTAAATTGCAGATTCTTTTAACAGTTTTCCAAAACGTTTGACTATCTTTACAATTAGAAACTTAAGTAGTTATATTATTATAATAAACAGTTTTGTTTATACTTCAATAAAGCCTTATATTCTTTTTTTGCATTAAAATATATACGTAAAGTTTATTTTCATCATAATTTGAATTCTTCCATTAAAGTAAAGTAATGTCTATTTTTTCAGGCGGGCTTAACGTCCAACTACCAAATTAGGTGTCGCGGACGGGGGCGGAAGCACCTACTTTACTATTAACATTTTTTAAACAAATATAAAATTTAGCAGTTATACGCTGGACTCGAACTGGTGTCCTCCCACTTACAAGTCCGTGCTCATAACCACTACACCAACAAAGTTTGATCTTGTTAGATTGAAAAGTTTGATCTAGTTACTTATCCCAAATACGTTTTGAATATTCCCATATATTATAAGCACCTGGAGCTTCCAATAATTAAATGTTTAAAAAGTTAGTATCACGGTAAAATTAATGATCAGAATACATAATATTACATATCTTCGATCACTAAATCATTAATGTACTTTATACAAAACATTTTCTTCCAACACGTAAACTAATTTAACAACATTAGATTTTACCACTATAACTACACTATTTATTTATTCATTCATTCATATACCTATACAAAACATTCATACAAAATCTAAAATATCAATAACAAATAAAAACAATAGACTTTATACATACATGTATATACGCAGTTTAAAGAAATCGTTGGAGCCATTTTCCGGATAATCGTAAGAACTGAAAAAATTCTTTCAGTAAAATAGTACATTGATTATACCTATTTTGACCAAAACAGTCTTGCGCGCGCACACCAATTTCTAGAAACCTCTGGACTACAAACATATATTTCTGGTAATAGTACAATTTTGATAATCTGATAAGACTGCAATAATACTTTACTCTTTCAGCTGTAAGAAGATGTACAACGTTTGGTCATTTTCTGTGCTTTAATTTAACCTAAGAAATTCTGATAAAACTACTTACACAAATGGAAAAATGTGTAAGCATCTTAAAACTAAAAAGAAAAAACGGCCTAGTGATGGCTGAAGTAAAAAGAAGGCTTGACATTTATCTTCACTAAGGATGAAGCCGTAAGATTTTTGTTTTTTCTTTTTCACACTAAGCCTACAGTTTGGCACTTAGGGAGTGCAAATAAGACCATTTTTGATGGTTACAGTAACTGTTGTGATTTATGAGAACACTGCTGTTCCATTTCCTCTATCCCAAATTGAAGTAAACAAGGCAACAAAGAATGCGGAGTAAAAATAAAACTGTAATAACAGAAAAAAAAAATACGTGAAAGGTTAAATTGGTGAAAATAAACAATGATATATTCCTAAACCCGTGGAACGAGCTGATAGATAGATATAGAAAGTGAACAAAAACAAAATAAAAATCTCGGATACTACTGCTGCTCCCTACCTACTTTACTCCGACCTACACAATATATTAGATTAATAGTCAAATAATTTAATTTTAGTGGGCTATTTTTAATCCCTCTGTTCAATGATGAGTAACACGAAAATTGAAGGCAAAGATTATCAGCAGAAAACACAATTTACTGCAGATAAGAATCTTAGGAGGGCGTTTTTTATAGCAACTAACATTAAGTTTGACTACGAACTTACAATGGTTATGGAGAACAACATTATTGTCATAACACAACATTAGAAATATACCTTAAGAAGATAATAATATTGGTATTCCACATAAAAAAATGGCTTTACTACTTTGTGGTGTTTAACAGGGAATCTTCGTACTAATGTGTAACTATGTTTAGAAAGAATAGTCACTAGGAGTGAAGAATTAAAGATAGAAATAGTATATAAGAGCGCTAATAACAAGAGAAGTTGATGCACCGAAATAAACACGGCATCTTCCACCCTGGTGTTTATTCCCTTTCCAAGGCTGACAAGGAGACTAGCTTTAAAAAACAAAATGGTGTTACTTAACACTTAGTGTAAGTTCTCTTACCCCTGTTAATATAATTATACATACATGACAAATTTTCTTTAAATTTGTGGGACAGGGGGACAAGTACCTACCAACCAACTAAGCGTGTAGGGAAATGAAGAGACGCAGTGATAAAATTTTGTATGCTAATCATCCCACATATAAGAAATTTAAAGCCATAAATTTTGCAAGAATATATAAAATCAATCTATGGTCGAAAAAAAATGATAGCCTATCATGATAGTGCAATTAGTATTCCATGTTTATAGAAAATCGTTCCAATCGTTTTCGAGAAAATTCGCAATAATTCTTCATCCTAGATGTAAGAGAAGTAAAAAATAGTGTAAATTACATGCTACTTATTTAGATAGTAAATCTACCCCCCCATTGGTGATGTTTATTTTTGCAAAAGTTATGAAAGTAATCGCGAATGACGACAGTAAACTAGCAATGCACTATTAAGTTTGTCGAAGAAGAATTACAAAAAGTAATAAAACCATCAATACAGAAAAGACGAAGATTGTGGAGATTAAGCTGATAATTTAATTACTGAGAATTTTCGTAATAGTAGTTCACTTAAAAGTAGGAAGGTCGCCCGACTATAATTGGCTATAAAATAGCAATAAAGTAGCCGAATCTATAAAAAGAAAAAAGATATCGAGAGAGCATAGTTTCGGCGGGAAGACTGTTTAACACTGTGAAAAAGAGATTTACAAAAAGAAAAAAAAAGTTGGTGAGAGCGTTAAGTTATTTATCAATATTAACCTTATGGACGGTTGAGATTATTGGGCTCACAAGACCAAGTTTCATAAGTAGGTCCTGAGCTAAAAAGAAAAACAAGACAAGATCAAATCAGAAATACAAGGTCAAATCTAGAAGTGAAAACTGTGACTGAGTTGATGAAAGAAAAACTGCCTGAGAAGATTTGGACATATTACGATATACATGGGCGAGAATAGCCAGGAAATGTTATGGAGGTGATGATGCAAAAAAAGTGAGAAAAAGGAAAGCCGAAGAGAATTTGGTAGGACTCCATTAAAAAGAACTTAATAGTGAAAAGGAATACTGAAAAGTACAGATATAGACGGAGAATATATAATGTAGTAGAATTTTATAAAAGAATCCTTAACAACTAAATGTACACGAATTTAATTAAGAAGAAGAAGAAGAAGACAGAGAGAGAATTGGACAGTGCTTAATGAAGCACAAGGCTTAATGAGAAGTTATAAAAAAAAACTATTGGTAACCACGAGGCGATGTCCAGTAAGTAAGTGTACTGAATTTTTGTAGGTTACAAAAATTTTTATTTGAACAAAAAAATTACCTGGTTACATTAGTACATATGTAAGCTATTTTTCGACATAGTCACCATTCCTCTCAATGCAGGTGGTGAACCGGGGTATTAATTTTTTGATGCCTTCCTCGAAGTAGTTTCCCGCCAATCCCTTCGTCTACTTCTCCACCTCCCCCTTCACCTCCTCGTCGGTTGAAAACCTTTTTCCACCCATGAGCAGCTTCAAGGAGGTAAAGAGATAGTAATCTGAAGGTGCTAGGTCTGGTGAATGCGCGGGATGGTTCAGGACATCCCATTTAAACGAGGTAAGCAGTTCCTTCGTGGCGTTGGCCGTGTGTGGTCTGGCATTGTCATGCAGCAGGCAGACTCCCTTTGTCAGCATGCCTCTCCTTTTGTTCTGAATCGCCCTCACAGTATGTTCCAGAGTTGATGGTCTCCCCTTGAGGCATATATTCAATTAAAATTATGCCTTGACAGTCCCAAAACACGGATGCCATGATTTTCTTGGCTGAAATTGTGGTTTGAACTTTTTGGCGGAGGGGGAAGAGGTGTGACGCCACTGTTGAGACTGCCTTTTGGTTTCAGGTGTGTAGTGTGTTTCATCTCCAGTAATGATGGAGCGGAGAAATTCATCTCTATGGAGTTTGTAGCGTCTCAAAAACTCTTGCCCGGCCTCCACTCGATTCAACTTGTGTTGGACTGTCAGCTGTTTTGGGACCCACCTCGCGGACAGTTTCCGATATCCGAGGGTTTCTGTGATGGCTTCGTGTAGCAGAGATCTGGAGAGTTGCGGAAACATCGCAGAAAGTTCATCCACAGTCAATCTGCGATCGTCACGGAGCGCATTTTAGATTTTTTCCACAATTCGTCAGTCACAATTGAAGGTCTTCCGCTCCTCTGATCATCACGCACAGACGTACGACCGTTTTTAAACTCGCGACACCACTTGAACACACTCGGACGATTCATAGCTTTATCACCATATGCAGTTTTTACCTCATTATAAACCTCAACCGGAGTTTTTCCCTTCCAAACGAGATAACGGATGACGCCGCGTATTTCACACTTGGCGGGAGATTGGATTGACATTTTTCACGAAACGTATTGTCGCGTCGACAGTTCTCAACGTACTGACCTCGAACCGGTCTGTTGCGGAGGGGAGGAATCAGGCTACACGACAGTGTATCCAACATGTCGAAAACAAAATCCCTCCGGCCGTGAGAGCCTCAGTACACTTACTTACTGGACATGCCTCATATTTTGGATTTTTTTTCGGATGAGTTTCTTATAATAAGGATAGGAGATAGATTTATGAATAGAAGTGAAACTAGGAAATAATAGATAGAGCATTGGTAGCAATTTCATCAGGAATTTTTTAAAATAATGTTTGTGGATAATTATTATTATCAAATTTTAGAAATGATATTTATTTACTTTTCGTGGAATTTGATATGGCTAGGGTGTAAGCATATTATGAAAAGGCTAAGGCTTAATGGAAATTAATGTTTTGGCAATGATAACAATTTAAATTAAATATTGGTTTGATATTGATTTAAAATATTGGATTGGTTGGAACACTTAAAAATTGTTTAAAATTTTTTTTTTTTTAAAGTAAGCTATATAATTTGATTGGCCGTGGCAAGTAAAGCTAACACCAATTCTAAGTTGTTCTCATTAAAAATAATTTGTATGGATAAGAATGCAAGTTCTGATATTTCTTTTCCATACTTTATTTGTTTTTAAGAAAACATTAAATAATATAGAAGAATATAAATCAACAAATGATTATTATAGTTTATGAAACGGAAGTAAAGAAGAAATACGTGATGTACAGTGAAAAACCTTGAGAACATCCTCCTTCTCCTTTTATACTTTTTAGTTTCGTGCTTGTTTATGGCGATTGCATCACTTGTGACAATCTGTTTTTGTAATGCAATTCGGCTGAGACTCCTACACAAGACCGATGTATGATATTTTTAATATTACTAATGAAAAATTAAGAATAATATTGACTATAGAGCCATATAGTCTAGTAGAGACCCATTCCTTCTGAGTGATTTAGATGAGACAACCGTAGCTACATGGTAGCGAATTTCATATAGGAATATCATATGAGTTCGAACCTAAGACGTCTGTCTCTCTGGTTTAAAGGAAGATAATGCGCAAATCAATGTTTAACAATAAATTTAATACGGGTGTTTAAAGAAGTTGAACTATCTTAGTAATTATGATTTATTTATTCACTGGTATAAGTTATTCAATATACATACATATGTACTCAGAGATATTTTCCGTGATAGCCTGCTGTTTTTTGTGGTCATCGACCGGTTTCGGGCGTTCGGCCATCATCAGGATGTTTTCGTCCAACAGTGTAATAACATAGACTTGCACAGAGCAAATACAGTTGATACATTCTATTAGCTCTGATGCTTTCCAGCTCTGCGGAACCAACCACAACATACATATGTATACTGGTTAATTTTAATTAATTTGAACCATTTACACAGCCAATAGTGTTTATTTCATTAGTTGAATTCCAACGTTTCGTGCACTTAACGTGCCATTATCAAGGAGTACATTTTTTACATTCTGAAAATAATTTTTATATATATACCTATTACATATATGTTAAATTATGTTTACAACGTTTCTATTGAATTCCATCACACTAATTACCTTATAGATTATTGTATTGGTCGAGAGGCTTCGTCCATGATTAAAAATTATTTTTAAATTTTTTATTTTTATCCATATATCCTTATTTTATGCTAAAATTTTTTTTTAAACTCAAAGAGTCTTGTCCAGTATTGAATATTTATTTAAATATGCTGTCGATTATGTAATTCGCCTCAGTATGTAGGAGCACCACGTGGTTGATTTATGGAAAATTAGTTCTGTCTGTATTACTTATGATTAGGAAATTACCATGGCCTGTAGACAGGAGTAAAGTTAAATATTATTATTTTATATATTTGGTTAATTGTGTAATATGACTTTTAATTTTAAAGAGACAAACTTACTGAGAATAGTACTACACCCTGCTATGATCAGCTCTCGTGGTGGACTAACTGAAGAGAGCCGTGTTCTATAATTAGACGAATGTGTGTTCGTTCTACTTGTCAGTATTATATATCTTTTGAATATATTTAATTGTGGGATATTTTGCATGTTAATTTTATGTGTATAATTATTATTAAGCTTAAATATGTGATGTAATAATTATTATTGTAAAAATTTTTTTTAATATATATTTGCGAAGAATTAGATTTTATTTTGTGTCACCTGTAACATGTGAAGGTTAGAACCTTCCTGTTACAGGTGACACAAAATAAAATCTAATTCTCGGCAAATTTATAGTAAAAAAAATTTTACAATAATAATGATTACATCAAATATTAAGCTTAACTAATAATTATACACATAAAAATTTAACATGCTTGAAAATATCCCACATTAAATATTTCAAAAGAATATAATATGACGCATAAAAACGACACACTTCGTCTATTATAGAACACGGCTCTCTTCACAATTAGGGCACCACGAGAGCTGATCAGAGCGGGTGCTATACTATTCTCAGTAAGTTTGTCTCTTTAAATTAAAGTCATTACACAATTAACCAATATATAAAATAATAAATTTAACTTACTCCTGGTCGCCATGCCATGGTAATTTCCTAATCATAAGTAATACAGACAGAACTAATTTTCCATAAAGCAACCACGTGGTGCTCCTACATACTGAGGCGGATTACATAATCGACAGCATATTTAAATAAATATTCAATACTGGACAAGACTCTTTGAGTTTAAAAAAAATTTTAGCATAAAATAAGGATATATGGATAAAAATAAAAAATTTAAAAATAATTTTTAATCATGGACGAAGCCTCTCGACCAATACAATAATCTATAAGGTAATTAGTGTGATGGAATTCAATAGAAACGTTGTAAACATAATTTAACATATATGTAATAGGTATATATATAAAAATTATTTTCAGAATGTAAAAAATGTACTCCTTGATAATGGCACGTTAAGTGCACGAAACGTTGGAATTCAACTAATGAAATAAACACTATTGGCTGTGTAAATGGTTCAAATTAATTAAAATTAACCAGTATAAGTAAAATCAAAAAACAGCATAAAAATTAAAAAAGTAATACATATGTACTTTGTGCACTTATGTAGTTTAGGAATTTGAAATACTTGAATTAGTAATTATTAGTATTAAGGAGTTCAACATCTGAGTCATTGCGCCTGGAGCCCGTCTCAGTACACTGCCGGCCACTGGGCAGTGTTTCCTCGTAATAGACAACACTTTCCATTAGTGTTGTTCTAATGCTGAACTGGAACCCTGGCATCTCTGCCTACCTAGTCCAGGGCGCTATCCACTGCTCCTCTTGGATCAGTTACTGTTTTTAATTTAACCCACCCACCATGATTGTAAATTAATGTTTTGTTAAAGCTTGTACTTTTGAGTGCCTTGAAAACACCAGAGCGCTGTGGAACGAACAAATTAGGAAGCCACAGCGTCTGTGGTAAGCATCAACAAATTCTTGAAGGGTATCGTATTATTAAGGAAATTTCCTCTTTTGAATTGGAAGCTTGATTCACAATTGTTGGTGAATGTTCATCAGATTTAACATTTTTGACGTTCATTATAGTCACTGAGCTGGTGTCTTATGCAGAACAGTCCACCTGCAATTATCATTTCTATTAGAATTTATTTCTAGTCATGTGTAATATTTTAATTTGTACTATCAAATGACCGAAGTTTCGAAAATATATTGTACTTATTTTGCTGCGCTTATTTATTATTAAAAGAATATTATATTCTTTAAAGTTATGAGAAGATATCTTAATTAAATAAAAACAAGCTCATGTTTATTTGAAAGTCACAATGTTATTGAAAAAGCTTTTGTCCTGCAACTTCCTTTAAGGAATTTGAAAACTTGCCTTCACCGTTATATTTAGTGAGAGACCACATTGTTCATGTTAGCTCAGAGTCCTTTTTTGTAAACAAGCTGCACAGGAAATAGTAAACATCCTTTCTTGTTTATTTTTTATGTGGTTGATAATTTTTTTTTTTTTGTAATCTTATTATTTATTTGTCTTTACTTTATGTAAGAGGAAGTATTTGATTTCGTTGAATTTTCGAAATTAAATTTTTCTTCGAAATTATGTGTTTTGAGTTCTCTAAAATACAAAAGATAATCTATTGTCTCTCTCTCTCTCTTTACTCCCCCCCTCCACATATATGGAGAGGGTGTGAGTGGTATAAAATAATATAAATTTGTAGGCAGTTCAAACTAGTTATTTCCGCTAGAAATCACACGGCAAGGTTCCGGTCAAACGGAATACGTTTTTACCGAATGTTTTTCAGTTTTTCGCGAATTTCTTGAAAACCCCTAGCGCATTTTTTCATCAATAGAGTAAATATCACTTTTAGCCCTATCACTTTTTTTTGAATTTTATCTTCGAAAAAATTGATATTTGTGGTTTCTAATGGAGTGGTGATGTTGGTGACTTTCTTCTAATCTGTAATATCAGTAGTGTTGAAAAAGATGAACCAGTTTACAGCCTATACCGCAACCATAATTTTCAAAGGTTGATACGTACAATCAATTTGTGGACATATGTACTTTTTGTTTTCTGTACATAGGCAAAAAATTTTCCTTTTAATGTAAGTGTTATAATTTTGAGATTTTAGTAAAAAGGTTTTAAAGTACTTCCTCTGAAAATGACATGTAAAATGTCGAAACGTCAGGAAAGGAAACAAAACTAAAATGTATTCTTAAAATAAACAACTAAGGCAGTAATCTGGTTCATCTTTTTCAACACCACTTATCAAAATTCAACATTAATACAACAGCCATAAAATCTGCAACTATATAATATCAGTGTAATTTTTCAGTTTTACTACCTATAAAATATAAAGGTCAACTAAATGTTCAGTACAAAGTCCAAATTTGAAGAATATGGGTCATTTAGATTTGGGAGAATTGCTCTATAAGATAAAGTCATCTTAGGTTTTACACTAGATTTCTTAATGGGAAGAAGACAGTAATTAAGTGTTTCTTTGTGTTTTCTTTTAGAGATTTTTATCTAGAATGTACG